>PKRV01001490.1:117572-279320 GCA_003709505.1 Hyphantria cunea
CTCTTCCAGCACTCAGGGAAGCGTCCGGACGCCAAGCTAGCGTCCAACACCTCTCTGAGGCGGTCCGACATGTGGTCGAGGGCTCGGGCCATCACTCGGGCTGGTACCCCGTCCGGCCCGGGGGCGGTGTTCTTGGATCGGATCCGAAGAACAGCCGCCCCTACCTCCGATTCCCTGACGGGCGGAATGTCTACCTCTCTGCCCCCGTCGTCTCCGACCGAACTGGCCATCGACGGGGGCGTGTGCTCCGCCCGCTGCGGGAATAGGCCCTCGACCACTTAGATTCATCAGCGCCTAGCGTAAACTATTTAAATTGGTGGTTAACTTTATTAAGTAGACACCCACTAAGGAAGGAATTTCGGAATTCTGACCCCTAAGGTGATGAAATAGGGGTGAAAGTTTCTATGGACATTCGTCATTTTTTAAGTTAGAAATATGAACTTTATTTTTGAACAACTGATTAAAAAGTATATACGTATTTAAGCGTTTTTGGATATTTTACCCCTGAGGGGTGAAATAGGGGTTGAAATTTCGTAGCCTAGAAGTACGTCATTTTTTACGTTAGTAGCCTGAACCGTTCTCTTCAAGCTTTTGATTACAAATAAATTAATACTTATATCAGCAATTATGGGATTTTTACTCCTAAAGGAGTTGAAACAAGGGGTGAAATTTTCTATGAAAGTCCTTATTACTGACCTATTGATTGAAAATAAATACGTTTAAAAACATTAACACATATTTTATACATACTTACACAGTGTTTAGTTAAATACATAAAATCAACTTCCACCCGATCAAAGCCGCAGGCCACGGATAGTGATATACAGGGTTAATTTAAATTAGCACATCACCTCTTTCAGGCAGCTTCACTACATCAATCCCAACATTTGTTTTATGACTTTTTTTAGTTATCAGTTTTCAAAATTTAAGTTCTACCATACAAAATTTTTTAATAGAGCAAATATTTTCTTGTTTTTTTTTGGTTTATTTAACAAGATTTGTAAAGTTTCCTAGAACAAATGTTGTTTAGATTGATGTAGTCAAGATACCTGCAAGAGTGATGCGCTAATTTAAATTAACCCTGTATAAAGGTGACTCGTCAACCGTAATCGGTTTAGTTTAAGCTACAGTGCAATATCTGAATTGTTGGTGTTAAAACACCATAACTATGTATTACTGTTCTAAACCGTACCCCGTTTTTTCACTTTCGAATAATACATTAAATTATTTTGCATTAACTGTCATTTTTCAAAACGCTCTGAAAAGCGCGTCTAGTATCGAGTTTGCTTCAAGAGCCAAGCGATCTGTTATTATGAGGTCAGTACGTAACACGTGCCACAATACAGTTTTAAAACCTTATTTAAATATTGCCATACTTATACTTATTATAAACTAGCTGCTCCGGCGAACTTCTTATCGCCATATTATTCTTTCAGTAGTGTACACAGTCGCAGATAAAATAACTTTTCAGGTTATCTTTTAATTTTCTTCTATACAAACGTTGTCCCAAGAATAACGAACACATGAAAAAAGAATTTTTCAATTTGGTGGAGCCGGTCGGAAGTTGTGCGCGTACATACATTTCGGTGATCCATTTTTATTTATATGGATAACAGGAAAAATAGCACCTGAATGCCCCGTAATGTATATTTTAACCATATGAACTAAAAACCCTCTACAAAATTTACATAGTAGGAAGTAATTTTTCGTAAGTCCCTATTAAAAAATTTCGAATCACTTGTATTTGTTTAAATTCTAAAAAAACTAAATTACTCACAGCGAATTTATCCTTGAGTATCTGTCGATCCCTGTCCCTCAGTTTAGCCGGCAGGGGCTCATCCAGCGTGGTATGCTGTAGCAGCTTGTTCCAACTCTGCAAGTAAGCGTTCTTGTGCTCCTGTATCATATCGCGGTAGTTCGTCTCACACTCGGGCTCCGCCAACGTTAGCACGTCCAATAATCCGCTTCGTTGGAGACCCTGGAGGGAATTGATTAATTCATGATTTTTCTGCACTTATACCGATTTAAGTTGGAATCGATACAATGAGTGTCGCAAAGGTTTTGGGATGCTAAAGGATACTGCAAATCTCGGATGAACAGTATTAGTAGAGAGAGCCCTAAGTCCGTCATCTGATTAGACGCCACTATACAATGAGTGTCGCAAAAGGTTTTGAAATGCTAAAGGATACTGCAAATCTCGGATGAACAGTATTAGTAGAGAGAGCGCTAAGTCCGTCATCTGATTAGAGGCCACTATACATTGAGTGTCGCAAAAGGTTTTGGGATGCTAAAGGATACTGCAAATCTCGGATGAACAGTATTAGTAGAGAGAGCCCTAAGTCCGTCATCTGATTAGAGGCCACTAGGACTGGAACATCAATTAGCCCTGACTTATAAAAGTAACAATGTATTGTTTTTGGTTTTTTGTATTCAATAGCTCGCTATACGTGTTAAGCAAATTATAAATGTAGTGAACAGTTGACCAATTAAATAAATAAATTAAATGTACATTATTTTAGTACGAAAAACGAAAATAAATGGTCATGGTTATACGAAATATATCGATAAATTGTCGATCCCCAAAATGAGCTGAATAAAATAACTATAAGTAATAAACCGTGGTAGTACCTGTAACAAGTAGAGCGTATTATTTAGCAAGAATATAGCCTTCAACGCGTCTGGATATTGTTCGCTCTTATTCCTCAGGGCAAAGTTCAACTGCGCCAGGACCTTCCCTGAAAAGAAAACAATTATTAAGTTACACAAATAATGGTGTGAGCCACAGGTCAAAGTCATAGGTATAAATTTATATTCTTCATGCTTCCAAAAAACATAGAAGCTTAAACAAATCTCTCACTTGTGAAGATCAAATAAAAGTTACGCTATTAAAAGATGTAAATATAAATTTTAGATGAACGTAATTATGTCTTAAACAGAGACGACCCAAATTGCACTTTATTGCTTGGAATCAAGAGTTGCTATTTATTTAAATGATTTGGTTATATTAGAATACATCGATTGGTACTACAGTAGGTATTAACATAGAAACTAAACTTACGCATGTATACAGCGAGCATGACCGCGTTCCTGTCATGCGCGCCGGACACCTGGCTCACCGCGCGGATGTATGACGGCTCAGTCGCTAGCGCTGGGCCTGTTCACATCAAGTACACGTCTTAGACTCTCCACGAGGCAACGCGAGGGCGACGGTGCCCCTCGTCTTCGCTCGCCCCGCCTCGCTGTCGCTCCGCTTTGTGTCGATTTTTGAGCGCGAGACAAACCACACTTCGCTAAGTTCACACCAGTCTACCCGTGATCACGAGCGATATAGCCGGTTGGAAACGTCGAGAAATAGAAGAAAACGTAACCTTTTAAATAATTGAACAGAAAAAACTATGGGTATTAGGTACTCATGGGATGTACCATCGCTCAAGAATGTGTCTCTATTGTGAGAAAATAGAATAAGCTGAACTCATTACTTACTCTTTAATTTTCAGGGATAAATCTATCAAATTTAAGTTAAAATAATTAATAAATAAAGAACACAACAAAGAAATTCTGTCAAGTTAAAGAATTAATACTGAAGCAGTAATATGGTGGGTTACCTATGGTGTGTATGTGTGCGGCGAGCGCCTGGCAGTGGGCCAGCGCCGCGAGTGTGTGGGTTACCTATGGTGTGTATGTGTGCGGCGAGCGCTTGGCAGTGGACCAGCGCCGCGAGTGTGTGGGTTACCTATGGTGTGTATGTGTGCGGCGAGCGCCTGGCAGTGGGCCAGCGCCGCGAGTGTGTGGGTTACCTATGGTGTGTATGTGTGCGGCGAGCGCCTGGCAGTGGGCCAGCGCCGCGAGTGTGTGGGTTACCTATGGTGTGTATGTGTGCGGCGAGCGCTTGGCAGTGGACCAGCGCCGCGAGTGTGTGGGTTACCTATGGTGTGTATGTGTGCGGCGAGCGCCTGGCAGTGGGCCAGCGCCGCGGCGGCCAGCTGGTGTACGGTGCCGTCCACGGGCCCGGCCGCGCTGTCGTTGCGGATGCCCTCCACCCACTCCTCCAGGGACTTGATGCACTGCACATCGTAATGTACCCGCCTTTTACATATTATCGCTTAGCTCACCTATTAACTTAACTTAAACGATCAGAATGTACTATCGACAAAGATTCATGAACCATCAGCCACCACCAGATTAGGTCGACATTCGCGTAAATATGCATTTCCATGGAGACGGCCTTGATCCCTGTGGCTTAATTACACAGAGAATATTATCTGTTGCAGTACTCGAAAAGTATGTTTTGAGTTTGATCATTCCAAAAAGCATGAATTCAAAATATTACTGTTTTATCTCATACATGATTACATTATCTACTGCAGTGATGATAAAGGTAAAAATTGCATATATCTCCCCGACCACTATTAACGTAGCTTGCTTAATATTTAAAACGTCCTAAGTGAAGTATGTGTTGTAAAAGAGGAAAATCTTTGTTGTTTTGACGGTTTCAAACGGATGTATCGGCAAAACGGGTCATGATTCAAGTCACGACTCAATAATTATGGTTAGTGCCGAAACAGCAATAGAATCTATTACAATAGTTCAAAACCGTATCATATTAAATGCAGAAATGTGAACAAAAGTACATACGTTCTGCTGAGCGGAGTGCAGGATGGCGGTGTAGGGCTGCGGCGAGGCGGGCGCGAGCGCGCGCTCCAGCTCGGGCAGCAGCCGCGCCAGGCGCGCCAGCAGCGCCCAGCAGCCCGCGCCGCCCCCGCAGCGCCCCGCCGCGCGCCGCGACCGGCTGCACGCGCGCTGCCGGCGGACCCACGTTAGCTCCTTGCGACACTCCCCGTCTACTCACTACTATTTCTTTCGTCTCGCTCTACTGTACGACCACACGGACGACTGAATGTTGGAAATTATGAAGAAATGCAAGCTTTAGGTCTAAAAGTGAGGAATCTTCGACTCGTCTGAACTGATAAATGACATACTCGACGCAATCAAAAGCTTTTTTTAAAAAGGTAATTCACCAAAAATTCAAATCGAACTCTTGGCAGTCTATACCTATTCCTAATCTCTATCAAACGAAGCCTGGTTTTAGTTAGACCGCATCCATCCACTATGTACTTACTCGGTCTTAATTTAACATTAATCCTAACCTCGACATCGGTGGCGAGTATAGTAAAGCATTGACTGAGAACGGCGGCCAAGAGCGGGGGCAGGCGAGGCAGCGGTACCAGCCCCAGCAGATGGCGCTGTTCGTGCCGCGCTAAACGACACACTGCAGCTGCTACGTTACCGGCCATCTCTGCTTCCCAATCGTCCAGATATTCGGTGTTTTCTTCAGTATCTATAAAAATTTATTCGACACTAGTTTATTACTAAATTATTTTATTCTTGAAATTTCAAATGTTCATTTTATAATGTTGTTAGTACTCTTAATTTACTTTTTAAGAAGCCCAACAAGGATTACGAATAGGAATAGCCATAACATAATATTAAGCAATCAAATGAAATTACAATGTAGACTAAGCACTGAGAGTAACGAAACGGGGTATTCTTTACTCTTAATCTAAAAATTATTACCTAACATTTCAGAGAACAACTTTTAAAAATAAAACTTACAAGCTTCTGCAACCGATTTCCTTGGTCCGATGGCTAGTCCAGTAGATTGTTCTAAGGTCTGTGACGCCTTCATCATTATCTTGTTTGCGCGTTTCTCGATACTGAATAAATCAACCACATGTTATGGAACTTATTCAAAATATGAACTCATTATTAGCGGCGAAGTTATTATAACTTACACTTTTTGCAATCTGCTTGTTCTTCTCTGGGTGCTGTCAGAACGATGTAAAAAGTTCTTGGCTCTCTGCAACAAAATAATATTTTAAGGAATAAATAATATAATATACATAAAGTTCGTAATAGTTGGGATCCATTATCTGAAACACATACCGAAACGGAAACACATAGGTAAACGAAATATCCTATAGCCATTGCAATTTTTTTTTCAGTCCAGGCCTAAAAGCATTGTAGTGTGTTATTTCCACAGTTTTATACTAAGATCCTGATTTAGAGTTCATCTTATGTAGAAAACAGTTTCCAGACTAGTCAAAGACTTTATATTTTGTTTGGACTTTGAAATTAAGACAGAACTTCAGTACTAGCATTGCATAAAAGTACAGTGAATTGTTCATACAACAAGTTAGTAGGTGTGAAAGTTGCTGAAAAACTAACCATGAGCGGCGAGTGCGCCATGGAGCGCGAGCGCTGGTAGTCCTTGAAGGCGAGCAGCGAGGACTTGGCTGCAGGCGCCCGCACGGCCAGCAGCTGCTTAGAGGGCGGAGCGCCCGCCGCGCTGAGCCAGGCCGCGGCCGCGCGCATGCAGTCCAGCGCGCCAACCGTCGTGCTGCCGCTGCCGCTCACGCTTATGCTGTCCACGCTCGAGTCTACCACCACACCCTCTCATACATCAACAGATTTAAATAGTCCGCTGCTAAACATAAGCCTTTTATTCAAGTTAAGATTTCATTGAGATTTCCTTCTACTTTTATATTTGTTCAGCTTCTTCAATAGGCTTTTACGACACCCATGAAATAAAGAGATTTTTATGCGTGGTCACCTACCAGCCCGCTTATCATTACATCATGTGTGCGTCTAGTCTATTATTAAAACACCCAAAGCCTCATTAACTACCTACCTTCTTCTAAAGCGATCATGTCCATCAGTGTAGTTGGCGAGAGGGGTCTGGTGTTGCGATTCAAAAGGTCCTCAAAAGCATTTTCAAGCTTGGATACACCTGCATTGTATAGTTGATTCTGAAAAGCAAAATTATTTGTTTAAGAGAACTTAATTCACAGTAAAATACCCTATTTTTTTAAGCTTAAAATTTGTTATCAATATTACTTACAATATTTTCCAATTCAATACTCTGTGGATTGTTTTTATTGAAATATCCTTGAGCATCTGCCAATTTGTCCAAAGCCTGAAACATAATCGTCAAGATTTCATGTGGCACTACTGTGAGCTTCAATTTAAAAAAGAATATTTTTAACAATCAAAAATATAATTTGGTCAATTACTGAATTTGAAAAGAAATTCTTACTTCAAGATATACATTCAAAGTTTCCGTAGAGCTGGTATTTGGTCCAGATTGAATAAGGTCCGCCAGCTCTCTCGTGACCATGTAATAATTTATTACATGGTCCAGTGATCTGACTGTGCGTTCCATATCTGTAAAGAGGCAGATTAACTTAATTACTGGAATTTGTTTAAAACATAATGTACATTTGGTTCATTGGTAAACTTTGGTTTGCTTTACAAGGATCAACTTGACTACCTTAATTCTTACATGATTAACCCGGCAATTTTAATCAAAATTAGGTATGAAAACTGTAATACTACCTGCTGTAAACTATGTAATAAGTTGTTTTGTTTCTGCATTTTTTTTCCGTTATTTTAACAGAAATTCAACAAAACTGTGGAATGAACCTGCCTGAAGCCTGCAGTATTCCTGGACCAATATGACCTTCAAACCTTCTTGCCTAGAAATGATCATACTCTTCTTAAGAAGGAGTATGATCATTTCTAGGCAAGAAATGATCATACTCCTTCTTAAAAGCCGGCAAAGCACTTGTGACGCCTCTGGTGTTGCGGGTGTCCATGGGTGTTGTTGATCCTTACCATCAGGTGATACATCTGATTGTTTGCCCACAATAGCATAAAAACGATTTACACCTAAGTCCTTTTGAAATTTAGAAGTGTCAGAAAAAGGTGTAGAGCTAAGTAGGTATAAGTTGCAATAGCTCACTTTGATGTATATGTTGTAGCCTTGCAGTGTCTCCATACAACGGCAACACAGCTGTCTCCAGCTGCTGAAGTCTCTGCTCACAAGCACCAAGAACATTGCAAACATCATTAGCAAGAGACGAACTGCGTTTAGCTGCAGCTTTTAACTCCTGGATATTCGTCATTTCCTGTAGAATAGATATAATTTACGTAAAAGTATTTACTTTGACACGCCCCCTTTATACAACATTTGAGCAGAAAATAAGTATTAAATCATTATTTTAATAAATAGAAACTTACGTACAAAGTCAGTGAATCAAGCGGAATAAGTTACAGTAAAATGAGTTTCAAGCAAATTAATTCAGATGTAAACATACCTTTCGTAACTTCATCTCTATTTCAAATTTTTTCTCCACAGCGTACATCGCAGTGGTTTTATATGGTTTTGGGTTATTCAAGAAGTCTATAAACTTTTACTATGAAACAATAAATCCCTTAAAAACCATAACATACAATCCTGTAGTTTATTTTTAATATATTCTTTTTATTTCTTGTTATAATACACAACACATCAATATACTGTCAAATCTGTCAGGATCAACTTTTTGTTGTCAGAATTGTCAGTGCCTGACAGAACTATCGGCAGAATCACTATTGAAAAAAAATCTGATCAAACTTTGTTCTATATGAGGTATGTTTCTTTATGTAGTAAATATAGCATTAAAACTTTGAAACGTTTGACAGAGTTCGCAGAGCACAAAACGCATACGTTATATTCATACCCTATCCACATTCTCCACAAGGCTACACAAGGTAATGCGAGTGGGAGAGTGTGGACGGTGCGCTCGTGTCCCCTCGTCTTTTCTCACCTCGTCGCGCTGTCGCTCCGCTTCGTGTCGGTTTTTTGCACCAACTCGCGAGTCAAAGAACGCGAGGGGCGATGTCAAACAATCAACCACACATCCGCGAGATCATGGTTGAAGCCCCCTCCACGGCCTCCGATGCTTCCACTCTTTGAGATCTGAGGATAGGTGACTCGCGAGTGTCTGGATGGAGCATGAGAATTAACTTGAAATAATGTAGATACCTACTTTGTGTTTACCGGACTTTGCTTAAATTAGAAGTCATTTCAATAATATATGTATAAATTTATGAGGTAAATAAGTATTGTAATGTCCAAATTAATCGATTTTGTTAGTGTAAGTAGCATCAAATGAATGTTTTATGTTTAAATTTAGGCAAGAGATGGATAATGTGATTTCTACAGGGCTAATTTAAAAAAAATGGAGCATATTAAAACAGGACCGATAACAATTTTATTCCTAATGATCGATGAAAGTTCTTTTACTGTTCTTTTCACTAAATAAGTTTTGATGAAGAATGTAAGATTCTTCATTACATTTCACAAGCCTTTAATATGTGAAAAAGTATACGTATTGTAATGTTTTCCAACTTTTGGTGAAACCTATCAAAATATTCCAATAATTACAATGACATAAAAACTTGGCAACAAATCCAAACGTAAAGTGTGTGATGACGTGCCGTGAATCTCGAAACGTGGCTGACGTTTACAAAAATTTGTCAGTTTTCTGCCCGTAATTTTCGACTTCGGTGGCGACAAACACTACGCTAAATTGCGTACGACTTAATTTTATATTCACAAACCTCTGATATAATCAAGTAAGTAACAGCGCTGTAAGAGACTAATGCTATAGAATTCTAACTATGGTTTTAATTATCTAATTGTTTCCTATTTTTAGAATAACATGGATCAAATCGCGAAGTTTGTTGAACCTGGTAAGCAATTCGCCAAGGATTCGATCAGACTGGTCAGAAGATGCACTAAACCTGACAGGAAAGGTAAGTTTTATTTCAAATGTTTCATTTTAAAGACATCCACCAAACGTACTATAATATACGTAGAATTATTAAAACAATATGTGTAGTGTAGAAGAAACATTGCCAGGATTTTTTGTGATTGACCACTTTAAACATATGCTTCACAGTTTTATTTGGCCTATTTATATCAAACGAAAGTATAGAATATATGACATGTGTTAGAAAGTTTTTTCAAGGTTAATTAGTGAAGACTTTCATAAAGTATTAATTATTGGCACATCAAGCTTTTAACCCAATTATTACCATCATATTTACCCCATATTTATGAAGTGTTTTTATGTTTTGGATCAGTAGTATACTTTTAAATAAAAGTTGTTTCTTTAGCAACTTTATTAGAACTAGATTATTTACATTTAAGTAGAATTTATATATTATTGTTATTTATTTTAATATGCCTCTGTCAAGCTCTAAACATCTTTCAGGTTACATAATGATTATAATTTATCCTGATATTATTAATTCAAAAGTAACTCCATTTTCTTGTGTGTTTTGCTTTCACTAAGAAACTGCTGCACCAATTTGAATGAAATTTGGCCTGTAGCTACATTGATTCTTGCGACAGGTGCTGTAGGCAATAACTTTTATGTACTGTACATATGTTAGGTGTACTTTTTGGTAAAGAAATTAAGAGTTAACTCAAATGATTTATAGATATTAGTTTTCAAAATTCATGAAAGTAGCAAGAGGAAGGTTTGTATCTGTAATGAAATTATAAATCAAATAATTATTTCATTATGTTGCTTAGTGTTAAAAGAACAAGTTACCTTGCTTAGAGCTACAATGTGATCTAGTTGTAAGCAAGCCTCTAAATTGGTTAAAAACTATTTTGTTGCTTTTTAAAACAACACCTGAAAAGTAAGACAATAAGTTTATATAGTACTAACGACCTGGCCCTCAGCTTCATATGGCAGTCCTTGAAATTCTCAGATTTCCAGATCGCCTTCCCGATCTCAGATTACAGTATTATAAAATATCTGAGCAAACAGCAACTTTATTTTATACTATGCAAAGATGTATATTAATCTTGTTTAAAACAATAACAATGTTTTTGACAGCAAGTTGTTAAGAATGAATGAAGTAATTAAGAAGATCTTTATAAGAATCTAACTGTTATCCGCTGTATTGCCCACTTGTGTGTTGGTTATTGTGATAGAAAGTAGCCTATGTCTTTCCTCAGGAATATAATACAAGAGGTATCATAATGCCAATCATCAACAATCCATAATGTCCCACTGCTGGGCTTGGAGCTCCTCTCAGGAGAGGGTTAAGGCCATATGTTATTGTTTTTATTGTTGTTTTTATTTTGACTGCCTCTGTGGCGCAGTCGTTGCAAATGCGACTGCTGTGCAAGAGGTCTCGGGTTCGATTCCTGAGTCGGGCCAAATGTTTGTATGATCTGCAAATATTTGTTTTGGAGTTTGGGTGTTTTCTATGTATAATATGTATGTATTTACAAAAAAAAAGTATATAAGTATTAATATTAGTTATCTAGTACCCATAGTACAAGCTCTGCTTAGTTTGGGACTAGATGGCGTTGTGTTAAAATGTCTGAAAATATTTATTTTATTTATTTATATGTCCCCACTACGTGGCCAAGCACGGGTTGGGGACTTTTGGGATTGCCAAATTTCATTAAAATCGATCAGTGGTTTAGCTGTGAAAGTGTGATAAACAGAGTTATTTTCGAATTTATAATATTTGTGTATATTTAATATTATATAGACAGGCAATCAAGTTCAAACAACTGATAAATGCTAATGTCTTTTCATTTTTAAAATTTTTATATAAAAGTATTTTATTTTTTAAATAAAATATGACTTCCTTTGTGATTTCTGAATCTATATTTCTTTTTATATCTTATTCTTCTATATATAAAACACATTTTTGATACAGTATACACAATAAAAAATTCAATAGGCTAAAAAAATCTAATTTTACAGTGACACTTAACATTATTTAAAAAATATGAACCAACTGTGTCAATATCATATATATTCAAATTCTTTATTGCTCACTAAGTGTTAGTTAGTTAGGGTTAGTTAGTTAGTTCTCAACTCAGTCTTGTCTCAGCTTATGAGTTATATATATATTTTATATTCATAATCACCGTTGAAATTTCTTTATTTTGATACCACACTTGAGGTATTTTGAAAACATTTTTCATTTTGAGATTACTTTTTGGCTCCATAAATCCTTAATATTTTTGTTAATTTTGATGTACCCAGTATTAATCTCACGACTAAGACGAATCCATTCGCACCACTCACATATATATATGATTAGCCATTTAGGCTCTAGGGCGTGCCAAAGAAATATACTTACATACACACACTCAAAAAATTAACCCTTCTTCTTTTGCAGTCGGGTATTTTTGTTTTTATGGGAAATAAGGATTTTATTCTGCCTTATAAGGTCTTAGGCTTGTGAAATTCTATAAAAAAATTATGATAAAAAAAATAGAGTAGATAAATAAATCTGGAGACAAATTAAATTTGTCATAATGTTCTATATCCAGAAAAATTCTTAGTTAAATAGATTTCCTGATATTAATACTTCGTTTTCTTTCTTTCCAGAATTCCAAAAGATTGCCATTGCCACAGCAATTGGTTTCTCCATCATGGGTTTCATCGGCTTCTTCGTCAAGCTGATACACATCCCCATCAACAACATCATTGTCGGTTCATAGACTGTGTAGTGTATTCTTAGATGTAATTCCTATGTGTAAGGCCCCCACTCTAAATACATTTCATTTACAATATTGTTTCTTAAAAAAATAAATTATTTCAACCTATGTAGTTGTTTTTTTTGTGATATAGAGGGCAAACGAGCAGACGTATCGCCTGACGGTAAGTGATTGCCGCTGCCTATGGACACCCGTACCACAAGAGCACAGACGCCTCACATATATGAAGTATGTATATGAATATAGAGGAATGTGTACTGAATTATCTAGAACCATGTCAACTGGCTTGTTCCAGTTAAAATGATACTGGATAGTTTGTGTGGTCACCATGCCAGTTTCTACTGTGCTGAGTGCTGTGGACTCAAACACAATGCTTTGTGTGAATCACAAATTGATGTACTGAGTCCAAGTGTTCTCTTTATACGTTTCATGTAGGTTTGTAAAGTCCCCAGTGACACAGGATATCCTCCTAGTGCACGAATAGTATATTATTAAAGAGAAAATGTTACTTTTAACTGGGGCTTTTAAGGTTTTCATCATCTATAAGACTTATTTGAGAGGAAGCCTATGAGTCAGTAACATGTGTTCAGGGTCCGTAAATGAGTAAAAATTTGTTTAAATCATGAAAATATTCCTTTGTAAATTAAAAAAAAAATGGTTATGTCAAGTCAACAATTTAGACTTGGCGCTAACAGTATACTACCTAACTGTCTCGTTGGTCTAGCAGTTAGTGCATGCGACTGCTGATCAAGAGGTCTCAGGTTTTCTGATTAAAATAGAAATAACAGCCGGCGTCTAGAATTAATGCCTGAACCCACGTGCCTTGGAGATATGTCCGCATTTAATAAAAGGCTGAAAGGCTGTTAATTTGAAATGGTTTCGTAAAAAAAATCCCTGATGCGAAATTCAACAGCGGCCTAAGGACTTTTACTGGAGCCATCTCTTGGATAGATCGATAACTGTTTATTGTACAGTAACTAACTGTAAAACTAATTTATAAAACAAATTGTAAAACTAAAAAGTTTTTAAAGTGCGTGAGGTTAAAGTAAAACTTCTCCTCGCTTCGTATAAGTGAGGGCGGAGGCTACACAAAAATTTGTTATGGATTTGTTTCTCTAGAGCGACAGGCATGAACTACGGTAGTTATAAAAAAATCTTTACTGCAAAATAAATTTATTAAGAAGGCGGCTCTTATTCTGTTAGAATAGAGTTCAATATACTTACAGATTTGTCAAAAATAGGAATACATATAAATACACACATAGGAATAAATAGGAATACATAAGTTGCCGCCTGTGGAGGAACAGGTCACATGTCCCTCCAACACAAGGGAGGATCCTCCGACCAGGCGAGGTGATCATACCTGGCGGGGCACACACGTTTGACGTTGGGAAGTTGTATATATGTTAATCGGCGTGAGAACTTGTATTGCGCAATGCAGGATTGGTGGCTTCGTCGTACACTACATTATTTCGTTCGTAGTTCAGTGTGTCTTCGGTAGATGGCGTTTTCATATGTTTTATGTTTCCGCTGTATGGGGAAATCGCCACATCGCCCTCCTTTATCGGCACTCCTACTTCTTCTTATGACGTCAGAATTGCATTTGTTTCTCTTTAGATTATATTTAAGAGTGAAAATGTCGATGCGAAGTCGTTTACTTTTGCCTTTAGTATAGGTAGTTTGACTTTGATGGGCTCGTTCGTATAGTGGTTAGTGATCCAGACAACAAAGCCAAAGGTGATTCGGATTCGCTGATTCGGTTTCAGATTGGACAAACAGATTTTTTGGGTAGTGAGTCCGAATGTTTTCAATAACCTACGCACGATCGCCCCTAACTTGGGGCCGCCTGTCTTTGGCTTTTCTGTTCGGTGATACAGGCTATAGTAGGCTTGTGCTAAGAAAGCGATTATGACGGCCCAAACAATTTGTTAGTGATCTGGTCACCATATATTCTTTTCTTAGTTAATAAAATTGAAAGTGAGAGAAATGTGATGTCGTATAACGTCCTATAAAAGAACATAGATCTTCACCAGCAAACTGCACTGGACAACACAGGGTTGCGAGCGAAGAGGACAAATCCTACAGCAACTAACCTGGTTATAGTAAGGTATAGTAGGAGAAACTTAAGTCCAGTAGTGGACTGTAAAAGGCTGATGTTGATGATGAGGATCACACTTTAAAAGGAGATAAGTTAGTAAATAACGAAACGGGTTTTATTAAAAAAATAATATCTGTACTTAGGTATAAAGTTACATATACGGCATATACTTGTATACTTCGTAAATAGGTATGTGCGTGAGCATTCTATAAAATCTTATATTCATTCATTCGGCTATGAATTTAAATATATTTTTAGTAGATAGGTATTTATTGAAAATATTAAAGAAACAAAATATGAATAGGTCTTGAAATACGGCAGGTAAGATCTCTACTACACTGCTACTTGTCAATTTTAAGATGTTCTACATTATTATATTTTATGTACACACGGAAATAATTAAAATAATAGTATTTTTATTAATCTATAATTTACTACTTAAATACTACTTTTTGGCTTTTTCTAACACGTGTATATAAAATCCAGGTACTGGCACTTGGCCCATTGGCTTGAAGTCGGCGTAGATGTAATGTTTGGCGCTGTTGTCGAACGCTTCATCTAACATTCTCGTGAACTTCTCCAGTTTGTGAGGGTAGTAACACAGACGGAACTCACTGTAAATATAAAGGCAGCAATATTATTAGAGCCCCTTTAAGATAAAACCATTTTCCCCTAACTTTCTTTATTTTCAGTGTTCTATGAAGTATGAAAAGACAAGACAGGGCAAGGGCATATAAATGTTTCAAAAGCTTTTTGTAATTATTTTATTTAGGGTCATGTAGAAAGTGGCATTAACAACAAAAGTTACAACAATATTAGACCCTGTTTCACTGCTCACAAATAAGTTCCGGATAGCTTATCTGACAAATAGTTTTTTAACATAATTTACAAGGAAGATACTTAAAATTATTTGTCAGATAAGCGAGCCAAAACGGATCTGTAACCGTTGAAACAGGGCCTTGATATTTCAAAAAACCGGTCCATTGCGAGTAGGACTCCCGCACCGAGGGTTCCTTTCCAACCAGTAGGTAAATAAATAAAATTTATGCTTTTCGCTATTTTTCTTTATCTGTGTATATAAGATGTGGCTTCGTACTAAATAACGAGTTCCCGGAAGTACCCTGTAGGTTTTAATTCCCTTGCGAGTGGCGAAAATTTGGAGCATAAATGGCTGTATCTTCTGATTGCGTTGGCTTAGAAGTTTGATTTTTTTTTCACAACTCCAAGGGACAGTAGAACTGAGTATTTAATATGAATTTCAACTTGATACTTCCACGCGCGCAATAAAAAACGTCATGGCAGACGGACAACTAAGTGATCCCATAGGGGTTCTATTTTTTCCTTTCCATTCCATTTTAAAAATAAAAAAAAAAGAAATTAATGGCTTAGTTAGCCAATAAATATAGCACTATAGGTAAATTAGTAGATAAATGTTTTTGTTAAAAATACCTGGTTTCATTGGATTCTTTGTCGGTTGTGATGCAGTAATCTAACGCGATTAGTTGAGGTTTACCGCCGACAACCAGCACTGACGTTTTGATGTCTACTGGATATTTGCACTGAAAACAATGAAAAACAAATAAACTTACTTGTTGCACATAATTAATAAGATAACTTTACTGAAATTATGAAAAACCATCTTTGCACCTTTTAGTAATAACTAGGGTTGGTGTCAAAATGCGATCATAATAATTTTTTTTAGCGTTTAAACTTTGACTGTGCTACTTTTCATACTTCTCCGTTCGCATTATTTCCGTAAAAAGGGGTACAAAATTTTTGCTGCACATATTTAAATAATATTGATAATATATATTTCGGACATCTAACACAAAACGCCATCTAGTCCCAAGCAAAGCAGAGCTTGTGTTGTTGGTGCTAGACAACTGATATATATATATATATATATATATATATATATATATATATATACTTTATTTTTGTAAATATATACTTATTACACATAGAATAAAACACTCAAACTCCGAAACAAAGTAAGTTATACAAAGATTTGGTCCGACCCGGGAATCGAACCCGAGATCTCAAGCACAGCAGTCGCATACACTACCAGTGCGACAACAAGGCAGTCATATGTAGATAATAATTTATTTCGCAAGGGCAATTACACAGAATTCAGTGGTACCGTGGTACAGCCACGTTTCTGCAAGAATGGGCCGGCTCCACCGAAGTGATACCACGGTCTCACAAAAAACCGGTGTTAAACAGCGCTTGCGCTGTGTTTCACTGAGTGAGGCCCTTATCCTAACATCTCCCCCATCCCGCAGCCCCATCCACCAAAGGCCGGCAACGCACTTGGGACGCCTCTGGTGTTGAGGGTGTCCATGGGTGGCGGTAATCACTTACCATCAGGCGATACGTTTGCTTATTCGTCCACTATTCCATTAAAAAAATCAATTTAGGTGGTGCATACAATCACTGGTTATAGCGGTGTATCTTAGGAAAGGTTTGAAAAAACCTGTACAGTCCCGAATCTCATTTGATGGTAAATAGTATAATATCTATATACTCAATAATTTTACATACTTATTATACAAAGTATTTCTGATATTTAGGTACAAATGTTTTTCCGTTACCTAAATGTAAAAAATAAAAACGTCACTGAGAGATAAGTAAACTGTAAGCAACACGATACCTTCACAGGCCAACTTATTTTTCACGTAGCACAGATAAAGTAAAACATTATTGACCCCTTATATTAAAAAAACTGATAAACAGGCTATTGCTACTTGAATTATGAAATAATATAAGCGTTACTGATACTGACGTTGTTTTATACGTACCTACCGATAAAAGATACACAAAATAAAAAATGTTTAATGAAATCTTTTAACACTAACACGCATATTTCACAAAGCTTTGTGGTTCTCGCCTAGTATGTTTGAACACGATTCGAATTAAGTTTAAGTAACAATAATTATTAGATTATAAGTTATTTAAATATTTTGACTCCTTAGCTAGCAGAAGTGTGTAGATATTCTAATATTTTTGAACTTACTCGTACCTAATATCAGCATATTAGGTACGAGTAAGTTCATAATGATTATAATTTCAATTTATTTACGGCTGACTGAATTAATATATTTTTGTTTTTATTTTAAATGACTGAAGTTTTGAATTATTGTTATTGAAGTTACACTTTTTAATTTTATGAAATTTTGACAGGAAGCTCATATTTTTAATACGCAACTATGCTACGTACATACATTTAATGGTGCATTATTCAAATTAAACACAAAAACCGTTATCAGTACCTTAATAAAATAGCGATTATATAGTAGCAATACTCTCTTATTATTTTTTATTAAACTGTAAACATTATGGCTTCGTTTTAGTCAAGGTAATTACACCTATCAAAGTATGCAGAGACGTTACTTGAGTTTGAATTTGGAATTTGTTCCATTTTCCTAAAGAGATACCGTATGTGATGTATGACACAAGATTCTGCATAAAGTCCTTAAAAAATAGCTTGATCTTTGTAACAGTTGCCACTAGTGCTACTTTAGAACTAATAAGATACATTAAGGTGTAAATTATATATTTAATTATGTTCTGCTTTTCATTTATGATAAAACTAGCAGAAAAATGCTAATATAGGCGTTACAAAATCGTAGGTTTCGAAGCTGTTTCTCACAGAGACTAAGCTAAGCTTCAAAGACTGTGACAGTAGGTTAATTATACAAGATAATCGTCTCGTTTCCCATTCCCTTTTCTATAGCCTTGATCTCTTGCTAGATATTAACGGAATTAAGACTAAAATTGCTTAATACTGCAATGGACTAAAATACATGTACTCACATTGTAATAGATAGAATGTCCAGGTGTTGCACCGCTGTCAATCATAGCGTCGTAATTCCTATGGTCAATAAACAACAGGCCACCAGGTTTTAAGCACTTGGCAAAGTTCTTCAAGCACATCTTCTGCATCCTCTGGTCTCCGTACTCGTCAAGGAGATGGGCGAAGGAGTTGCCGAGGCAAATTACAGCGTCAAATTGAGTGTCAGGTAGGAACTTTTCAATGTCAGATGGCAAAGTTTCCCAATTTGCTTCTTCAATAACTGAAAAAACAAGTTGTGAACCATTTCGTAATTAACATTTTTAAAGAGTTTGTCTGTTTCGGTGGTCTAGGGGATAGCTTAAAAGACTGCCAAGGAAAGTCAAGGTCTGCTGTTGGGTGTTTCTAACGATATTCTTAGTAGCAGTCCAGAGTATAGAAGATGGCAGTGTTTCCCGCCCGTGCCTCGGAGAACACGCTAAGCCGTCGGTCCCGGTTGTTATGAACACCTATGACCATTTTTTATTGTTATTGGGAAGTCAGTGCTCTCAAATTTACTGACAACTAATTCAACCTTCGAATCCAGTTCGCCCTCAGGGGTGAACTAGTAGCCGAACCCAATTAATCTTGGGAATAACAAAGGCCAAGAAGATGATGAAAGGGCTTATCAGCCACACGTTTTAGAATAAACCGATTAAGAATGCTAAGTTTCACCACCCCTATTCATCCCAGGTGTGTCCTATGAGCTGAAATTACCTTCCTGAGGAGACCTGACCCTGGCCTATGACCAGCAATGGTCTACCAAATACTGTTGATGTGATATAATGAAAAAGTTCGTTGATTTAAGGAGTTTTATCAAATAAATATGTAGTATCAGAGTATTCTAAATTTTTAAAGTAAACTATCTTAATGTTTCAAAACAGGAAAATTTCCTAAACATAACTTTTTGCATAGTTATTTATTTTAATTAAATTATTTTTTCTCAAGGTCTATTCTTTTTAATAAGCTGTATTTTATATTATAATATCTTGCTACAATTAAAAATCATAATATCTGTGCATTGAAGGTAGTGACTTATTATTGTTCTACCACATTCATAGAACTAAATAACACGTTTAACCCCAAACTAAGACTCGGGAATCGAACCCAAGATGTCAAGCACCTCACTCACATACGTCGACACTGAACCACCGGCAAGTCAACAAACAACAACTCAAAGGGTCCATGTGCGTTTTTACCCTTAGGCTGCCCTCACTCCCGAAGCCTTTTGGACTCCCTGTGGATGTACTCACTTGAAGAAAAGCAATACCTCGAATTGCCTAAAGCCGGTATTCTGTGTAGCCGAGGAGGCTGGCCTATGGGTACGGAGACATGACTCTAGCCAATTTATTATTAATTGCCATTGAAATATTGTAACAACTCTTTCTCCAGAATTTCAATATGGCCTAGCTGACTGATAACTGATGACAGACGCTCAAAGTGAAAATCGGTTTAACTGTACCAACCATTTTCGAAAAAAAGTACCCATGTCAGAAGTGAAACTTCTTAGCTCTCTCCCACCTCTCGCTCCATGGCACTGTGCGTGATACGACAATCGCTCTATCTCACTTTTTCTCTCGATCTTTCTCACTTGCTTGCTCCCTACTCTCACTCCATCTCTAGTTGCTTCATGCTACGTTGGCCCTGTCTTACTCTCTCTCAATCGATCTCGATCGCTCTCTCTCTCTTTTTCGACACTTCCGTTGCATACTTGCGTGACGTTACATTTGTAAAATTTTTACCCTCATGCGCCTAAAGAAGTTTCACTTCAAAAAGTCTCGAAGAATGAAAGAAAGAAAAACCGGCTAAGCACGAGTCATTCTCACGTAGAAAGGGTTCCGTGCCATTATCTATACATTTCAAGCTTCTGCCTGTTGTCGCAATTAATATCGCGCAAAAAATCGCGTTCATTGTATGATACTCCCCTTAAATATTTATTTTGTTCTGTTTTTTTATGATTTCTGCTTATAGCGGCAACAGAAATACAGTATTTTTGAAAATTTCAACTGTTTAACTATCATTTTTCATGAGATACAGCCTGGCGATAGCCGAACGGACAGATGAAGAACGAAGTCATAGTAATAGGGTCCCGTTTACCCGTTTGGATGCGGATCCCTAAAATTTTGATATTACAACAGGTACGTACTCCATTCGTCGTAATTAGATTCTTTTCTCCTATCCCATCGAGCCTTGAGCGCGTGCTTCAACATCTTGTCTGATGCATCGATGGACACCATCTTGAACCCTTCGTCGATTAACATCATTGAGTCTATTCTGAAATACAAAAAACAACTCATGAACGATAGAACGACTACTCAATTAAGATCAATGACAATTTGTAATTTTTTTAACTGTCTGTGTTTAGACTTCATAAACGCCTGGATATTTTGAAGGAAGAATTATTAAAGCAGAGTAGGCGTTAAATACTCCGGGAGCTCATGACATCAATTTAGCTCCTTTTTAAACCACCGTCATCATCTCAGTAAAGACAATCAAATAGACCTAACTCAATTATTTCCAAAACTGGTTGAATTGGTGGCGATATGTATCCGCGATTGATCTGTGATATTTCGGTTGATCTTGTCATTGTTGGTGGACGTGTCTACACCAGAACTTTTCCACCTTGAATCCCCTCGGCGTATCTACTGTCATTTTTTCAAATCTCACCTGATAAATGTCTGAAGTAAGGTTTTTTCTTCAAGAATAATATTTAAGCTTAGTTATGGAAGGATTAAGCATTTAAATTCTCTCAGTTACTAAAGAATCAAAATTAAAAGATGTGATGTGAAATGATTACATTATTACAGTCTATTTATAATAATGTAGTAAGTTTCCAAATAATATTGCAATAGAAAATAAATGTCTTGTAAGGCTACTTGACATACTTGACTTGTACATAACAAGTTCAAAATAATTATCTGAACTTTGAACGACTACGATAGGAAGACATACCTACACTGATCTATTTGATTAATTTTCATTAGATTTATATATAATATAGGGATATTTAACGCCTATTTCTACTTTGCTATAATGCTAGATAAAGGTTGTACTAAAACTATTAGTATGGGGGTTTCCACAAGTACAAAAAAAATATGTGTGCCGTACGTCGCCTGAAAGTTGAACAACAGACGGTGTCAGGTGGGCAGGCGCTGGGAGAGGTACGGAAGTGTTGGTCCGGATATCATAAGAAAGGAATTCCCGGACCCCTCCCGTCTCAGGCGCAGGGTGGCACACCGTATGGTTTTAGTCGGCCCGATTCCGACACACCGCCCCACCGCAAACCCCGGTGGGGTGAAGGCCCGAGGAGGTTTCCAAACGTAAAAAAAGTTGGAAGTGTTAATAACAGCAGTTCCCGGATTCCTCCCTTCTCAGGCGCAAAGTTGCACACCGTGTGGTTTTAGTCGGTCCAAATCTGACACACTGCCCCGCCGCAAATCCGTAGGGTGACGACCCATGGGGGTTTATAAACGTAAAAAAAAGAAATGACGTGTCTGTCTGTAAGTAGAATACAAACCTTTCTATTATACAAAAATGTTAATATTCTTTATGGTTTTACCCTACCCTAAAGCAAATCCTGCTAAAATTACACGGACTTCTGTCGTGACCTAGTGTGATGCAGTGCTAAACCTTACTAATTTGCATAGTTACTCCTTTGTCTTCTTAATACCAAAGGCGAATTAAACATGTTTTGATTCCTAATCCCAAATGAAGTATCTGTATCAGCAAGGTTATTCATATATATACTCACTAGTATATTTTTTTATTACTTATTATTATTACACTTATATATTTATAAATACCTATAGAAACATGTAACAAAAAATTTCATTGAAAACAAATTTACGCTTATGACAGAGCTAACTGGGTTAACGCATATGAATGCGTGCTTGTGTGGGTTTCAAATCCTGACTCGACAGTTAGTACCGCTAACCATTAGACTAATAGGCCAATAGTCCAATCGATACAACATAATTACAAAATTATGTAACAAACTTTTAAACTGTACGTTACGACCTGAAGATACAGAAACCTGTAAATACATCCGCTTACCGCTATGAACCAGTAATTTTCAAACACCATCTTATCTAAGGTCGTAGTTGTTTACTTTTAAACTCAATATATTATCTATGGTTCAAAACAGCTCAGATAAGTGTTGTTTTGTTCAATTGTCTGCGAGTTCATCATCGTGTGCAATCGACGAGATCAAACATATCGTCATTGATTCGTTATCGCACATATTTGTTCGACTAGGAGAGTGACGAAACATTACATCACCAGTTTAAGATAAATGGCTCTGCATAAAATTGTTATTACACGAATTTCATCTAAGCAAAACCAGGATGCAAAATTTATTTAGCAAAGTTGGGTAAAACAGAATATGTACATGATATTTATTATCTTTTTTATGTAACAGGGGATAAACGAGCATACATATCGCCTGATGTAAGCGATTACCGCCGTGGACACCGCATCACCGAGGTGTCAAATGCGCGTTGCCGGCCTTTGGGGGATTGGTAGGGGGATGACATCCGTCATCCTAACGCACTCGGTTAAACACAGCGCCAGTGCTATTTCACACCGGTTTTCTGTGAGGCCGTGGTATCACTCCGATCGAGACTTCTCATTCGTGCCGAAGCTGGATAGGAACATTAATAATCTAATTATTAAAGAATCTAACAAAAACGATACATTATCTTTTATTTGTTGTAGTGTTTGTCAGTCTATTATTAAAATCATTAAAACTTAAAGCTCACCTTACAAAAATATCGAAAATCAGATCACATAAAGTTAATTGTCACCTACCCCGTGCCGCAGGCAGTATCAAGCACATTCTTGCAGCCATGCCTCCTCAGGATACCCGTCAAGAAGTCCTTGTAGTTCTGTGTTCTCTGGTTGCTATCACCGATGAACTTGTTCCATGCCCTGGCTGCCTTACCGTCTGCGTACTGATCCTTTACTCCCTCCGACGGGATGCCCTCAGATCGGGCGTGGAAAACTTGGTCAGCCGACATGGTTTACTGGAAAGAGAGATACTAATAATATGGAAAGAAGATCAGCCAAAGCTTTCAAGGTAGGCTCACAGAAGACCAACCTAAAATGTCAGCATTAGTGCTGTAGTGTTTCGGAGGTGAGAGCGAAGCCGGATATCCAGTGATGCAGGAGCATCTCAGAAGGTCGCCATAGTGTAGGTCACCGTGCTGCATTATCTGCGTTCACATTGAGTATAGTGACCACTACGCTATGATTCTGCTCATGTTTTCCACCAGGCAGAGTAGTCACAAAAAAAATAACTAAAACTATTTTATTATCTAGGGACGATTTTTACTTCGATGTGGAACTTTTAGGCTCATTTCACTGGTTTCTTGGCAAGGAATATGTATATAATCGGATGAGTGGTACGACCACTCCTATTTAATAATGGGGGAATGGGTTCTCTCCAAGGATTGCAGTCCTTTATGATGCACTAAGTGCACTTAGTGAGTCATAAATAGTAGGTGACCGTGTGTGGTGGGTAATATCCACTTTCTATTAGATGATTCATTTGCGCATTGAACCCTTATTTTAATTGTAATTGAAATATCCATTCTTAACTTCAACTACACAGATCATGTTCATCATGACAATTTAAATGCAATCTTACGTAATTAAGCAACCATTTTTCAATTTATTATGTTGAGGTTTTCCTATTACGCGTGGTTGAAGCGTGACACATAGGTTTAACCTCAAAACATGCAAACTACTTGAAAGGAAAATATTTATGGACTGAAATCCACATGCTTATAGGGTGGATAGGAGAGAAAACCTGTACTCGGAACCACGTACATATGCGGATCGAATCCACGACACTCAGCGCAGTAGGAATTGGCGAGGCAAACGTTTAAGCCACTACGTCATCCGTGCAGTCAATCAATCGTCAGTTAAATGGGTTAATGTGTATGCGGGTAGAGTGTTTAGTATGCTCTTGCTCTTTGGGGACACAGACGTGAATATATTCATTATTGTGTTTGATTATTAATATTTTATATATCTAAAATAAACAAATGTATTACTAAGTAATACCTATTTGTTGGTTCGGTAGATTTTTACCTAAATTTTAGCAACTAATATAGATTATTTCATCATAATCAGAAACATCTCATGCAATGACGGCCTTATCACAATGTGCATACGTTATCAGATTCATAAGTATTTAAGCACTTTTAACCTGACAGTTGGATAATAAAAAGTAGGTACGGATACTAGTAACACTAGATTTGATTCCTAATATAAAGAACATCCGAGTTCCGTACGTGGCATACAAATATGTTTTAAGGCCAGTGTAAACACATCAATCATTGCGTCATTTCACCAAATGTCACCCGAAAAGAAAAGTTACGTTAAAAAAAAACAAAAAAAAACATACCTGTGTTCTGAATTTAAAAATGAGCGGATTTAGCACTGTCAGTACTCTCGTATTTATTGTATTGGTCACACGTAATATTGTTTTTAGTGAACAAACCGCACGCGTCCGTTTCGCGAATCGAACTGATTCTGGCTTGTGGGGAACGTGAAAAATAACTGTCCAAGTTCATACACTCGCTTCAAGTCTCGTAAAAACACACATAGGTATGTAATAATTATCATGATTTAATGTGCGTGTTATATCATCTTATGTAATAACTACTAAAGAGTCTCTTGGTTAAAATATTAAATAGAGAACTGTAATATTAAGTATGGCATTTCTATCTTTAAGAAGACTTGTTCGGTTAATTTATCGAGCAAATTGTTATTAGGTTTAACAATCACAGTGAGTATTTCTCACTGTGATTGTTAAACCTAATAACAATTGATCAAAAAGTCGAATATGCCTCGATTTAAGTTTCATGCCCCACTAACGAGTTTGCAATACTAACGTGCAAAAGGTGTGAATTATGGTAAACTTATCGAATCACATTTCATCTGATGCTGATCGCATCCAATGATGCAGTTAATCGATATTATTCTTCAGTAATTTGTTGTTAAAATTCGTATTGATCGATAAAATCTATAATGTTTTTCTAAATAATTACCAACTATGTTGAAACATTTATAAATATATGTGTGGAGGAACAGGCCACATGTTCCTCCAACTCAAAGGGAGGATCCTCCGACCAGGCGAGGTGATCATGCCTGGCGGGCCACTGCCCAACGGTTGATGTTGGGAAGTTTGTATATATCTTAAGCGGCGCGAAAACTTCTATTGCGCGATGCAGGATTGGTAGCTTCTTCGTGCACTACGTTACTCCGTAGTTCAGTGTATCTTCAGTGGATGGCGTTGTCATATATTTATGTTGCCGCTGTATGAGGAAGTCGCCACATATGTATGGAATTAGATACTAGTTGTAACTTATAGATTTTAAGGATTCATGACGTTTAAAGATACGTGGGTGTTTCAAGAAAGTTCAAGTTGCAAATACAATGACTATAGAATTAACACACACAGAAAAATTGAAAAAAATATTAGGTGTAAATGCAGGTGCTGATCCAGCTTTTAACAGAGGGCAGGATGCTCATATTTGTGTGGTCAGGACGAAAAACAACATTTTTCAATATTAAAATCCGATTTTGGAAACCCTTTTACTAATAGCAATCCACATTGTTTTTGAGTGTCATCTCCTATGCGAGATACTCATAGCCCGGCAGCGGCAGCGGCGGTAATCGCTAATGGCGTGATTCCATGAACGTTGTTGTCATAGGTTAAAAGTTATGAAGCTTAGTTGGAGGCCTTTGAGCGGCTTAAAAACATCCAACGGCAAGATTACGTAGCTACAACGTTGTCTTGCTAGTCCTCAACCCGGATTCGGCCATCGTGGGAAAATATGGCCTAAACCCTATCCTGAGAGGAGATCCAAGCCTAGCAAATGTCCCACTGCTGGACTTAGAATATGGGTTATTAAAGTAGAAGAATATAATATGCGTTAGCTCGAGAATTGTAGTGTATATTTACAAAAGAGCAGGCTGACATAAATTAAACCACATTCTTTTTTGAGAAAGATTTGATGATACCCTAATAATGCAATTTTGTAAAAAACTTTAATTATATACATTAAAGACTTGTAAATATAAGAACTAGTTTACTCTTTTGCTTTTTGTAATACGTGTATGTAGAATCCAGGGTTAGGCGCTTGGTCTATTGGCTTGAAGTCGGCGTAGATGTCATGTTTCGCACGGTTGTGAAAGGCTTGATCTAACATCTTCGTGAAATCGTCAAGTTTGTGAGGGTAGAAAGTCAGGTTGAACTCACTGAAACGACAAAAAAGTGGCATAGAAGTTCATGTATGTGTGTATGTAGATATAGGTATGTACTTATGAGCGCAATGTGCCGTATGAATTCTTATGAATAACGATTTACTTAGTCCAGATTTTCAAAAGTAGCAAGAAGCCACGTGTGCCGAAGATTAAGATTTTGTTTATTTTGCATTACCTATGTGAATATTTCTCGAGTGTTTTATAAAATTGTTAATAAATATATGAAGTTACAAAACAATTTTATTACTCTTATTTAAGGAACATTTGCTATACTTATTTATTTCCTTAAGCTATCTAAGTGTTAGAGATTTTCAGGTGAACTTACGTGACCCGAAACAGTGCTCTCGAGAGTAAGAGTCGAGTCTAAGAATTGAGGCCATTTATTTGGAGATAGGGATATACTTACGTCGTTCCTGTGCTCTCTGCTGCGTAGAAATGAAGCGTTAATGTTTTGGTTTTTCCGATATCGACATTTACAGTTGATTTAATGTCATTCCACTGAAAAGTAGAAAAAATACAATGACTGTAAAATAACTCAAAATAATTTAGTTCGTTAGTTTCACTAGCAGCTTTCATTAATAAAACTTTTATCTTATCCGTTTGACGTAATAAAGCTGGTAAATAAGGGCAGTATTGTGTATTTTAAGTGCTTTGAAATACTGCTAATCGCTTTTTGTTAGTAAGAAGTGCTTTGCGGACATTCAGAACAACAGTTCGTAGATCACACAAAGTTTTGTCTTCTGTGTAGGGTTTGGGAATTCTCGACAATTTTAGTCCCGGGTTACGAGACAGTCTACTATCAAATTCGTCCCGGGACGTTTTGGAACTTCGAGATTTTTAAGAATATTCGGTTTGACTTCATTTCTGGTGAAACGTAATAAAATCCCGTGCCCATTATTTCCACAGCTGGCGTCCGAATACGAGGAATATTTTCGCAAAGCCTGCAATACAGTTTGTCGCAAAGTCAGTTAGTGTTTTACTTAAATGTGAAGGAAAAACCGTAGTAGGCCAAGTTATTATTATTGTCTAGTACCCATAGTACAAGCTCTGCTTAGATTGGGACTAGATGGCGTTGTGTGTTAAAATGTCTGAAATATTTATTTATTTATTTATTTATTAAAATGACAGACAGCGTAAGGCTATTTCAATGATTTGAAAATAAAAATGATTACAACACAATTATGACAATCGTGTTTCAATTTGAGTCTTGACCCGAAAGTCTCGAGACCCGAGGCCACTCAATTTACAAAAAGTCAAGGGACTTTGAGATACGAGACTTTATGGGACCCAAACCCGCCATTTCTGCAGTCACCGTGGAAGTACCTAATTTGAATTGATTAAATGACATATAGGAAAGCTTATGGTAGCATTTTAGGCAACAGACAACGCGTCTTTTTATTAATCTGTGGGCAATGCGCGTTTCTCCATTCGGTGCGAACGTTTTGGTTACTCCTGATTTTTTGTTTAAAATTATACATTGATATGTAATTTATCGTAAAAATATTTTACTTTAAGTTTAGGTTTACTTTTTGTTGCATTTTGCAAAGTTCCTTTAGAAGTGTGATCACTATGCTTCCCTCCATCAGAATACCCATCGCTGATGGCCACAACAAAAACATACTTAAGTTGATATTTTTACTTTATTATCTGGTTATTTGAGATCACCAGTTCACCTTTAAGGTTTTATAATCCCGCAAATTGTTAATGCCTTATCATCGGTGTGGCGGTGTTAATTAGTTGAATCTTTATATGATAAGGACTCTGTCCTGATAACGACTCATCATGCATGCATTCATGCATATAGTACATACATAGATATAGATATAAGATACAAACTTACATCAAAATATATAGAATGATTAGGTACAGATCCGCTATTTAGTATATCATCGAAGTTCCTGTGGTCTATGACCAACAATCCACCGGGTTTCAAGCACTTGTTGAAGTTTTGTAGGCACAGTTTTTGTGTTCTTTGATCTCCATGCTTATCGAGAACGTGCGCGAAGGAGTTTCCGAGGCAGAAGATAGCGTCGAATTGAGTGTCGGGTAGAAATGCTTTTAAATCAGACGGTAAAGATTCCCAATTTCCTTTTTCAATAACTGGAATATAAAGGTTTGAATAAAATGTAAGACTCAAACAATACTAAACATTGGTCTTCACGTAATTGGAGAAGTGAGAGTAATAAACATAAGATTTCGCTTTGGTGATGAAAAAAAGAAAGCTAAATTCATCAACAGCTTTTAATACGCAACTCCAAAGCCAGTCAGTAGTCATAAGACTCGCTTTAATAAGCAGGTTTTGGCCTTATACCAATCTGTTTGGCCAGCGGCCCGCGGCCGCAGACGAGCTTGGTTAAAGGAGTTTGTTTCAAGTTTGCTGCCTTAGTCGGTTCTTACCACCACCACCACGCCATTACTATTCCGCATTCTTAATACGAAACCACGTGGACCGCGGACCACAGTTTTTGAATTATGAACAGTGTGTTAACTACAAAACTAGTAGCAGTGAACCCAATATTCTACTTAAACTTGACTATGAAGCTTCGCTGCTCAAGGATTAACTGCCAATACCATAAAAATGGTGACATAGGACTTACTCCAATCATCATACTTCTTCTTCTCCCGAATCCTCAATGCATATTTTAACATTTTCTCTGAATCATCGATGGACACAACTTTGAAACCTTCTTCAATCAACATCACCGAGTCTATTCTGAAATACCGATAATACAATACTTTAAAAAAAGCTGCGCCTCATTTTGCATTCTGAGTGGTCTGCACTGACCTTCTAAAAAGTTAACCGTGCCCAATCGACACTTGTGCACTTGCGCTTGTAAAGACAAGCTCAGCGTTCTATTAAAAAATCAAATGTTTAAAACGCCCTTGGGAGCACCCAAGGGCGTTTTAAACTATGCTGGAGCCCTTGAGCACACAAGATACCATATTCTTGCCTGTTTTGAAAGTAAAGAAACGAATTTTTTTTTTGTGAAAAAAGTATACTGTGATTTGATTGAGAATAAATGTGTAAAAATGAAATTTTCGGATCTTCGGAGCCGCTTTAGGATCAGGGCTCTGGTAAAGGCGGTAGTATGTGCTCTGTTACGCTGGATATTATAAAAGTCTTACCCAGTACCGCAAGCAGCATCAAGAATTCTGTTACAGCCATGCTTCCTTAGGATACCGGCCAGAGTGTCTTTGTAGTACTTAATCCTCCGGGTGTCGATATACGAGCCACATAATCTGGCTATACTGTCGTCTGAATACGGGTTCGAGTGTTCCTCACATTTCGGCTCAACGTTTTGGGCAACCGACATAATTACCTACACCAAAAATTTTTCAAGTTAGTCATACGAGAGCCACACTGAGCCCCAAATATATCCAATCCATCTTATGCAGTTGTATCACCGCTTTTTAAAATTTTTTGGCAAAAATTACAATGAATACTTTCTAAGTAATTTTCATGTTGGTTGAAGGATGTAGTTTATAAAAGGCTTTACTATCTCATCCGGAATTACATGAGTATAATTCGAGTTAAAAGTGAGATTTTCAGTTTTATTGCTTCTTTTAAAATTGAAATAAGTTATCAGTAATACCAGTGGTAATACTCAATATTCATTGCTATTTATTTAAAAATAATAGTATCGTATCTCCTCACAAAATACACTTATTTATTGTGCAGTCGTGTAAATATGAAGAGATGATGTCTTATGCAGGTCTGATCAATAAAACAACTAGCTGACCCACGCAATTTCGTCGGCGTCTTTTTTAACCATGCTGGGCTGCATTTTTCTAAACGTGATGAACTATCCTGTCTTTTAAACACGACAGCAAAACACACATTAAAAAAACGTCGCGAAAATCGCGAGCAACAACATAGATTTATTTAAGATACATGACACGAGAGTTATATACAAAAGATTAGCTTAGCCCGCGCGTCCGAATGTCGTAGGAAAGCGGTTCCCGGACCTCTTCCGTCTCAGGCGCAGAGTGGCACGCCGTGTGGTTTTAGTCGGTTCGATTCCAACGCATCACCCCGACGCAAACCCCGGTTGGGTGAAGGCCCAAGGAGGTTTCCACACGTTAAATAAAAAAAAAGTTATGCCCGCGTTTATGTCGGTTATCGCGGTAAAGATTAGCCCATGTGCTCAATCAAGAAACAAAGTATCTTTTTGCCAAATTTAATAAAATCGGTGAAGCTTAAGCTGTGACAGCATAACAGACAAACAGTTACTTTAAAATTAATAATATTATTTTAGTATGCAAGTGCTAATTGCAAATAGGTTAAAAGTAACCGTATAAAGACTGGCAGTTGTTTCACGACATTAGTAATTGTAATAATCTACAGCGCTATTTATTAACCTCTTTGTTTTATTCAATACAGGAAGTAGTATGTTAAAAAATTTTTATCATAATTGAATACCGATAATACAATGGTTTTTCTTTAAAAATAAAGCGCTATTGCATTTAAACTTAGGGTTGCCATTCGTCCGGGTTTTCCCGATTTGTCTTTTAGAGGTTTGCCGGGGATAATTCGGGAGGGAATTCAGTTGCTATCCAGGTTTAAATTTTTTCTTGGTTAAACCAATAAAAAAACAAGATATATAGATGTGGCGACATCCACATACAACGCAAAACAGAAACACACTATGACGGTGTAGTGTCTACCAAAGATACATCGAACTACGGAGCAACGAAGAAACTATGAATCCTGATTCGCACAATAGAAATTCCGATAAGCATATATACAACTTCCAAACATCAACCGTAGGGCAGTGGCCCGCCAGGCATGATCATTTCACCTGGTCGGAGGATCGTCCCTTTGTGTTGAACGGTCATGATATTGGTTCCTCCACTGTAGTGACCTCAACGTGATTGGAATCTGCTTTCAAAGCCAAGCTAGCAACCTCGGCCCCATCAGAGATACACTACACGCAGGAAGTAACAAATCCAGCCTGGTTACCCCTACGGCTTCATCAGGGTCTAGGCATAGCACAGTGCATCTACGGTCCATGTAAGCAGAGCATCTTTCTTCCGTCTACGCAGCAGGGGCAGCTACTGCGCAGCGTCCGCCCCGACTCACTGGGACTTCACTGTAGCACCCCGAACCGCACGCCGTCTCGACTAACTGGGAATTGCGGACTTTAGTCCCGACTCACTGGGACTAGTGGCATTCAGTTCCAACCCAGTAGAACTTGCGGCACTCAGTTCCGATGCACTAGAACTAGTCACTCCTGGCACTGGTAAGCTCCAGAACAGAGCACAGACTGCAGATGTGGCGACTTCTACACACAACGTAAAACAGAAACTCACTACAGCGCCATCTATAGAATATATGTCGAACTTACGGAGTAACGAAGGAAACTACCAATGCTGACTCGCTCAATGGAAGTTCTCGCGCCGATAAGCATGTTTACAACTTCCTAATATAAACCGTTAGGCAATGGCCCGCCAGGCATGATCACCTCTCCTGGTCGGACGATCCTCCCTTTTGTTTTGTTTTGTTGTAAGTACATGACACCTGTTAATTCACATGTAGTAAGTAGTATATATAGTGGTTATATTAAGGTATGTATATAGTTTTTGCAGTACGAGCTAGAAGTCAAAGGGCATTCGTACAGTCCCTCCGTAACGTTCACATTTGCATGCCTGTTCTGTATCTATTTTTGTGTGTGATGTTTCAATGCACACACACATATTATGATCAGATTTACAATATGAGTGTGCATTGGAACATCGCATAATAGGAACATATACAGAAATGGCGAGCAAATACGGTGGTATGGCACGTATAACCCTTAAATGTATCTTTTTTATTATTTTTTTGTGCGGTAATCCCGTTAAGAGAACAAAGCCTCGAATTCATTCGAGACCCAGCCGCCAAATTCAATCGTCGACTTAGGCAACCCCGGCGGTGGCCTCAGGGTTTTCTCACTGTGCGTCCTGCTAAACGCCGCTACAACCGTGTCATCCACATGACATGTGACGGCGACACCACCTAAGATTGCACCGCGAAGCACGCAATCCGACCTCTGCGGAACACCGCATGACATCTGACGACGATCGAGATCGGTTCTACTTGGGTGGATTCTTCATCTATATATAGATAGATATGCCCCAACTACGATACACTAGTCGATGCAAGCCCAGGACAATGTGTTGAACGCGTTGGCGATGTCCAAAGAAACAGCATCTACCACTTCGCCCCGGGAAAATGTATCTTAAAATTCAGCTTAAAATTTGGGTTGATCAAGTCTGGAAGATACCTACTAAGATACCACCAGGACTCGTAGTGGGCTTTTAAATTTCCCAAAAGTTCAGTTCGACGGTCGGGAACTGCTCCTGCGTTTTATCCGTTGCTTGGATGATGTGTTCAAACAGACGACTTGTTTCAGAGTCCCTAGAATAGGACCGATATATATTTGTTTATTAATTTATTACTTTATGCACAATTACATGCGCCGGCGGACTTGATGCCTAAGGCATTCTCTGCCTGTCGACCGATTTAGCGATGCAGAGATAAAGTGAGGTAGGTGCACCTATGCCTATATACCTATAGATAATAGGTAGAATCTGCTCAAGCAAACATTCACGAGGAGCCAAAGGATGGAGAAGGAGGGGGTCTTCAAGGCAGCATAAGCGGCGACAACAAACATAGCACGTGGCCGGGATAGAGAAGATATGTCGTATCGGCAGGGCGGTGTATTTGTGTTTCGGTTAGGAAAAGCATGGCCGGCCGTGCCGTCTCAAGATGCTAGTTGGTGGTCAGCGCTGAGGTTTGCATGTAGTCCACGGATATTTGTGAACTCCTCCTCAAAGGCGGGTTAGTGGGAGAAGGAATGCAGCTGTGGAACGTGTCTGCTTTTCCATTCTAGTCCCACCGTCCAGTCACCAATCCGCACGACAAGCCACTTCGTGGATTAGGTGTGACCTGACGGGACAGGCTCCGTGGTTAGGCTCCTCTGCAAGCCGCGTACGGCCAGTGGCATCACTGTTTCTATTGGTCTCCATATCTCTTAACTGTTTTTTTATTTGCTTCCTATACTACTTGCGTCAAAAATAACTTGGTTGTCTTAAATATTGTGTGTGTTGTGTTGTATAGTGCTGTGAAGAACCAAAATATGTGGAAGTAACGTTACATTTATAATTTGAAGCCAATGGGACCACCAAGGACAGTCTTTAAAACGATAGACGAAAATAAGTAACAATTATCTTTATTTTCCATACCTACTAAAACTACCTGCAGGTGAGTGTGGTATCTGTGGTAATAAATTAAAATATTACGATAGCAGTTTGACAATAGCGTATCTAGCTTTTTATACCCTTATCTCATTATTTTTGAAAATGTTTACAAATTAATTCACTAATTTCAAATTGAAATTAAAATAGTAAGAAAAACCACTACCACACAGAAAACCGTTTATATAATTATTTCTGTTTTTTGAGAGAGTGGGACTACCAGTACCCAAATTCAAATGGGACCACACAGGAAGAACCAACTTTCAAATAAAAAAAAAACATCAAAATCGGTTCAACCAGTTGAAAGTTCTGAGGTAACAAACTTAAATAAATACAGTATAATTGAGAACCTCATCTTTTTTAAAGTCGCTTAAATATAATCCACGCGACTAAATGCAGTTAGTTATACTTGCAGGTCGTAGATAATCAGAGGTACGTGTCGGGGTTCCAGGGATTTCCTTTCTAGGGTGCACCTGGTTCCCCGGCAACTAGTAGCCAAGACGGCGTGCGGTTTTCGGTCGGTTCGAGTCCGACGCAACCACCAGCGGGTGGTATCCGAAGGGATTTCCGCACAGAACAAAAAAAGGGAGTGTTGTTCCCGCATCACGAAGTCGTCGCCAAACCACACCAGTCATTTCCTGACTACGAAAGACATAACCCGTTCGAAACGTCAGGAAAATAGAAGGACTGACTAGGGAACACAATAAAACAACAACTCTCACATGATATTTTATTATCTTGACAAATAAAGAATTTCGTGTCAACGATTTCTCTCAACACCGCTTACTAGCCTTTGAGAGGATATTTATATTTACAAAGTATGGCTTATTTTAAATAATTAGTTCACTGTTCAGAACCACTTTATCTGCTTTTTGACTCGAGGCGGTTATTCTTCTTTGCTACAAATGCCAAAATACTGTCATCTATCTCTATCGACTAACATTAAAAATGCCTGATACCCAAAAAACTTTCAAGGAATTTAATGACAAATAAACGTTATTTTTAATTGTGTCAGTGTTCTCACAGATGAACATTTAATTAAAGTTTTCGTTTGATAATGGAGAGGACAAATAATAGAACGGAGGCCCAATGATGCAGAAGCATCACTGGGTCGCCACGATGTGGATTACCATGCTGCATTGTCTGCATTCGCAATGAGTATGGTGACTTTGAATTCTGCTTATGCTTTCCATCAGGCTTAATAGAGTCACTTTGGCAGGGGCATACATAAAAAAAGTGTTAATAAGCTTCCTTACGATAAAAGTATGAATATGTATCAGCACATTAGTGAAATTCTAATGGAGCGTAAGTAAAGTTCTTACATAACACAGGAGAGCAAGAAAGCAAGCTCTTTTCTAAGAAGAGACCTATGCACTATCCAACATTGCACTTTTAAAAGTTGTTCATAATGAGGAGTGGTATCAAGATGTAAAATCCACAACGAAATGAATTACCCTTAGAACCTCACCGATCAATAATATACAACAGCGAAAATGAAAAAAAGAATGATTACATACATGTTCTAACTGATTCAGTTAGTCTTGCAGAGAACACGATGTAGAATTTAATAACGTGTATATATGTACTGATGGTTTTATTTAGCCCCCTAACCAATTGAATATTCCACAAACGTTAACGTTAGTAGAAAAGTTAGTTTTCTACTTACAAATGTATAGAACATCTCAACACGTGATCAAAAGTCGAAATATTATACAATATTAGAGAATTTTAGAGATTGTGGAAAGAGGACCGACGCGAAATACTTGCGATTTGGCCAGAGAGCCATTACAAAAATATTTTAATTACTTGAAGTTTGCACTTATCTTACAGTTACTTTAAAAAATATTTAGACTATCAGTAAAACATACAAAACTAAATCAACGCACCAACATCAGAAGCGTCTATACCTAACATAGCCAAATCATCCATCTCCTCTTTCTTCCTCTCGATGTCTCCGTTCCCGTTTTCTTCTTTTATCATTTTCTGCTGTGGTTCATTCTTCTTGATGTCATTCTTTTGTTGTCGTTTCTGCGGCTGGTGTCTAGGTTTGGGACTGGGGACTATTGGCACGTGGGTGTCATACAGCTGGGGACGGGGTTGGAACAGAGAAGGGTTCATGTCGAAGCCGAACATTTGAGGTTGCATCAAGGGCAAGGGGGGGAAAGGAGGTATAAGGCCGGGCATGAACCCAGGAGGCATCGCGAATAATTCCTGTTGACTGAGCTCTTGGTTTTTAACTTCCGATGGGAATATGATGTCCAACGCATCTTGGAAGTCTTTCGGCAGGTTCGGCTGAGGGGGTATCTGCGGTTGAGCCTGTGGAGGCTGTGACCTAGTGAAAATAACATGATTAGTGTCCATTGCCTCCGGAGCTATTAATGTTTACAAATAAAATTATCAGAACTTACAGATATTGATTCCTTAACCGGGTGTGGAAAGCATGCGTGTAAATATATGACAGTACTATTTGCTATGAAATGTTCAAGCATGATAATGTTGCAGTCGCCATCTGTTATCGAGTAATAGAACTAATGGAATGTTCTAGAAATGAGTACGAATACTCTTGAACGTTTTATGATGCTTTAGCAATTTCCAGAAGAATGTTCAGATAATATTTCAGAAAAAGTCGCGAACATCCAGGAAATTTCTGAAAACTAAGTAAATGTAGACCAGGATGAGGGTTTTTAGTTCTTCGTTGCATCAAGAAAAATGTGGAAATTGCGGTTTATTACATGTATTCATCTTAATTTAAGTATAATGAACTTATAGCTATAGTCGATGATCTCGCTCGAGCAATCACTACTGTACTCTAAGTTAACTATACTAAAATACTATTCGCTATGTTAGCTCTATGATTTTAGCCGTGCTTATTATATGTATTTGATTAGTATGATAAAACGCCGTTAAGTTTTTTTAACAGCCAATTAGGAACATACAGCCAGACCATCACACAAAGTGCGGTCCCCCGTGGGATTTGAACCCACAACACTTGCCGATCTATCAAACCGCTAGACCAGCCTTGCAGTCGGATCGGCGGTCAGCGGTGGAGTGCGACAGGCTGACGAAGACGAGGGCAGGGGGAGACTCACGCGGGCGGCGCGGGCGGCGCTGGCAGGTAGGGGTTGGGCAGCAGCCCCGCACCGGGGTTGGGCCCCAGCGCCGCCGCCAGCTGCTCCGACATCTGCGCTCGCTCTCTCTCCATCTGCGCGCGGGCTATCTTCTCTTTGAACTCCGCCACCTGAAGCACCATTCAAATCTGACGACTGAATAGTCCTAACTATTGTATGACGAGTGTTTCGCTAGAATACGACACTCCTCATCATATTCATCGACGGTTTCCATCAGTCCACTGTTGGATATATCCACGTTATCCACATCTTAGAAAGAGGCAGCCCAGAAGGGTTGATATAGAATTTGTGTCAAGCTTCCCTTCTTCTCATCGCAGTCTCTTTTCGTGGAAGGCACTGAGGGCCGTCACACAGCTCATACGAACACAGCTGACAACGTAACTAGCGTGGTGACATGTGAATTGAAACGTGTTTTTGTATTTATTATTATTCTCTTTTGTGGACCCTTGACGTCCCGCGAACATGAATTCACGCCAAAAAAAAGGACCGTTGTTTACCGCGGACATGAATTCAGAAAAACAAGAAGAAAGACAACAGCATTGTCTTGTTTAATCTGTATTTTTGGTCGATCACCAAGACTGAACCGGATAAAAGCCAAAACACTACTAGATTTCACGAACCTTTTTCTGTATTTCAGCGTCCATTTCTTCCCGCCTCTTTTTTGTTACTTCCTCTTCTTCTTCTTTCTTTTTCAAATCCTCTTTCTTCTGGTCTTCAACTTTTGCTGTTTTACTCAAATTTTTGAATACCGGCATTTTTCCTGTTACAAATAAAAAAATATTTTAATACTAACCAGAATATAATATTTGCAAAATTATGAAAGATATTCCACCATGTCAGGTGTTAATAAACTTCAAATAGACTAAAAAACTATATACTAATAAACTAATTTCATAAATTCATGCAATCACATTAAAAATTGATTTATTTTCTGTCCATAATTTACACTTTTGAATTTTGGTTTATATTTTAGACACAATTAATCGGATATCTTCAAGTTTAAAAAACATTTGCCAATTAGGTAGTACAACTCAAGGCATTATGCAGAGCCCTACACGATCGTCAACAAAGTATATAGTTACCGATGAAGGGCATCTTCTTGACTTCAGCGGCGGGCTTCTTGGTGTCCGCGGCGGGCGGGGCGGGGTCGCGCTCGTGGGAGCGCCGAGCGCGGGGCGAGGACCGGCGCCTCCTCTCGCGACTGTCCCGGCCCTCCCTCCCCGCCCGGCCCGAACGACTCTCCCGATCCTCCCGTCCACGGGAACTGCGTCTCTCGCTATCCCTAACGAATAAGTTTCAATTACTACACGTAAAGGTAAAGTCAAATTTCGAAGCGTGTAGATAGGTAAGAAACCTATGAGTCTGGTAACATGAGTCACATTTAACATGAAAAAAAAATACAAGATAGTGCCATTCGCTATTCCTGATAAAGTTTAACCTTGTCTACACGAAATAATTATTTGTTCTCAAATTGACAAATTTAAATTGGCGTGAATGAGGTGAGAAATTGTTACACCAGCCGGTAGGAAACACACAAATTTTGATCTTAATTTTTCAACCATGATTGTGTAATTACCATTTTGAGATATATTAATAATACCAGCGTTAACTACGAAGTGTCATTTTTTTATGGAAATAACAAAGTATCTAAATTTTCTTTAAGAAACTACAAGTTCAGGTACCACACCACAAACGATTTGCTTTGTATTATTATGTTTGTAATTATTATTTTTTTTGTGTTGCTACCCCATAGGAATCCCGCATCAGAAGTTTTGCTGACACAATGCTGAGTTGGGGCCAGTTTTGGCTTTGCAAAATTGTGGTGTGTTACCTTTTTATCTATTTCTTTTGTACCTAAAATATATATTTTCCTCATACTTTTCTTTCTATAAAATTCTCACCTTAGTTTCCGCTGCAGTTCTACCAAACGCTCTCGGTCTAGTTCGGCGCGTTCGTGGTCCTGAGATCTGCGCTTCTCCTCGTCATCTTTATTTATCCTACGGTAAAAACGAACGTGTTATTGCTTTTTTAAATAGATAGCTATTGACTACTATCATCAATGGATTGCCACTTAATGAGGCATCCCCTAAGTTACAATCGTTAAATAAAGCTTGCTTTTTGGGACAAAATTAAGAAACTAATTTTGAACAAGCGATTGTATTTTGTACTAGCTTCTGCCCGCGACTTCGCTCGCTCAGAAATAGACATTTACACCCCCTTAGGGTTGGCAGTTCCCAAGTTCCTTTTTTAGTGCTCGCTCACACATGAAGAACCTACATGAAAAATTTCAGGATTCTAACTAAGTTCAGCAGTATGGGCTGCGCGTTAATCTTTGGGTATCTTAGTCAGTCACCTTCCTCTTTTATATATTTTATTTTATAGGTACAGATTCCTTATATGTCGACGTGCACGAATGTAGTGCACTACAGTACAAATAAAAAAAATGACATATACAATGTACCTCACAGTGACTATCACAAAGATTTAGCTATATCATAATTGATACTCTCGGTTGTCTGCACTTGATGAAACTTGTTGCAATATATTCTAGAATTAAAATCACTTGTACTTACTTCTCATCCATGGTGCCATAAGGCAAAACCGGTCAGGTGTAAACATAAATAAAATAGTGGTATAAGGACAAGTGATTTAATTCAGAATCATTAAGGACTACACAATCAGGTTGATATTAAATCTAGTGCGTAGTTATGTTGTGGTGGTATGCTTTAGGCGCTGGTCAACTTCACCATTGAGTCTATTGTCCATGAGCTCAACATCCGAGGACTTTTAGGCTTCAACAGCACTGAGATTGCTGCGTATGCCGACGATATAGTGATCACAAGTTGGACACAATTCGGCATTACGAGGTATTTGCGGTCCTTAGTGGAACACGCCTCCAACTTTGAGCTGGCTATTAATGGGGCAAAGACAAAATACCTCATTAGTTCTAGGCGCCCTCAAGTGTTAATAATTTAAATATTGACGGGGACGATTTTGGGCCGTTGGGGAGTTTAAGTACCTTGGATCCACTATCACTGCCCAAAAGATCGAGGATGAAATCCGTCTCAGAATCCTAGCGAGTAACAGGTGTTTTTATTCTTGTAAGAAATTATAAACGTCAAAGCCGATGTCCAGAGCAACCAAGCTTAATGTATAAGACGATAATAAGGCATGTCATTGCATACGATTGCGAAACCTGGGCTGTAACCCTGAAAAAAGATAGCCAGCTTGCAGTCTTGAGCGAAATATCTCGCAAAAGATCTTAGGAAGAGTTAGGGAAAGCGATGGAGTGTACCGCGTACGTATGAGTCATGAGTTGAATCGATAAATCGCAATAAAACCATCGTTCGGTGCGGCAAGGCGCAATGATTTCGGTGGGCAGGTCACATTGAGAGAATGCCTCAAGAGCGACAAAGACTATCACAAACCGGGCCATTAACAAAAAAGACCGCGCGGAAGGCCCAAAAAGCGGTGGCGGGCGATATATTGAGAAAGACCCGGCTACTCTAAGAAAGAAGACTTATTGGAGACGTGCTGCCCGGAATAGAGATCGCTGGAGACAAATTGTGAAAGAGGCCAAGACCCACACCGGGTTCCTAGGGACATAGGAAGAAGAATAAGTTATGCTGCGGTGGTCTTTTAATTCTTGACTTTTTAGAGTCAAAAGTGCGTCCCGCATCGCACTTTGGGTTCTATAAACCTTTGTAAAAAGCACTGAAACGACCTTACACAAGTATTTTTTTAGACTTGCATACACAAACAATCGCCTGTCACTATGAAATAACACAACACTTAAAAAAAAATCTGAATTTCACGCACACAAAAACATTCTGTGATATAAAAGTGTAATGCGTAGGCCCATTTGGGCCTGTACTTTAACAGAGGGGAACGCCTGCGTATGGCGATTCCCTACCGTGTTGCCATTGGGTCTGTGCTAAATAGATCAGGTAGAATATGCAAACCTGTTTTTGAGACTGTCCAATAGTTGCCGGTCGTTCTCATTGAGTCTATCCATCTGTATGTTCGATACCCATTCCGTCAGAGATTTGTCATCCCGCGGAATAGTTCTACTCTTTGATTTTTTTTCTAAAAACATAAAGAAAAACAGTAGTTAAGAAGAGCAAGATATTTTAGTAACGGTTAATGTGGAGCCTTACACACACAACTCAACGGAAAAATATACGACAGCGCTTTCTACCGAAGAAACTACCTATACTGAATCGCGCAATAACAGTTCTCGCGACGATTAGCTTACATACAACATCCCAACTCATTGGAGAGAGAGAAGAGAGAGAACTCATTGAGAGAGAGGCTACCAGCCATACTTACCTCCTAGTCGGAGGATCCTCCCTATCATTTTAATTATTTCTGTATCCATATCAAACCTTATCTCATTTGATTGATTAGTTTTTAATGGGCCAAAGGTAGGTTTACTCCTATATTTATTAAAATTGGGTGTCGAGAATACAATACCCCAAACATCTATGTATATGGTGCGGCAAGAGCACACAAAAACTAGAAAACTATTTTATATCAGTTAATTAAAAAACCAGCAAAGTGCGAGTCGGACTCGCGCACTCAGGGTTCCGTACAAACCTATGGGGTATAGGTATATAAGTACGATGTAACTTAAAATTTCTGCATTTCGCAACTTTTCCTTTCCTCAAATTTGCAGCGTAAACGGCTGTATCTTTTAATTGCGTTGGCTTAGAATTTTGATTTTTTCACAGTTCTAGAGGGATAGTAGACCTGAGTATTGGATATGAATTTCAGCTTGATACCTCTACGTGTTCCTGAGACTTAGGGTCTTGACAGACAGACGGACAACAAAGTGATCCTACAAGGGTTCCTCCTTTTTAGGTACGGAGTTTTAAAAACCAACCATATAGTTACTTTGGCAGGCTTATATACACAAAAACCAACCTTTCTTTTTAGTCGGCTCACTATCCGAACTGCTCGAATCACTAGATGAACTGCTGCTACTACTTCTCTTTCGCTTCTTCTTTGACTTCTTCTCCTTCTTCTTTTTCTTTTCCTCTGGTGCAGATGGACTATTCTTACGCTTGGTATGGAAGCCGTCTTTATTGAAAGTGATAGTGTGAGACATGTATTGTTGTGGCTTCTCTCCATCAGACTTGCTCTTGCTGGCTCGAGATTTCTCGAACGCTTTTTGCCTATCTGACATCCAGTCCGTCTCCCAATGTGGATTTTGTTCTACGAAGTTCTGGGAAGTTTTTTCAAATTAATTAAAAAGTCATGTTTATATATTTTTAAAACTACAGACATTTTGATAGTCGGTACATAAGAGGAGGATAGGGTCTAAAATTACATTTCGATGACAGAAAGCGACGGCGATATACCGGAAATCGTTCTAAATGTTATTTTTCTATAAAAATCCTTTTATGATGCTCATAGGCGTAGCAGAGCTGTCGCGTTGTCTATAATGACGCCTGACACAAAGAGGTCAGAGAGAGGAAGGGTTAAAAGGAGCTGCTAGTATTAAGTTATTTTTTATGGAATAGGGGGCAAACAAGCAGATGTATTGATTGATGGAAAGCGATTACCGCCGTCCATGGGCAACAACAGAAGCGTCACAAGTGCGTTGTCCGCCTTTGCGGGATGGGGGAGGGTTGTAAAGACGCTGGCTGGACAAAGATACTTTTGAAACATAGGAGTGAGGCGCAGAGATACTTACAGTGTAATTCTTGGAATGTGTAATAGACTTGAGATGGGCAGAAGCGCAATGCAGGTCACCGATGAACTGATCACAGAGCTTGCAGTACCACGCCGTGGACGGCACGAAGAATTGTAGACCTTAAGACGGACCAAATTAAAACCATTTCATTTTTCATATTCAATTTCAATTTGATTTGTTTTTTAAATAGAATTATCCCGCATTAGAAATATATATCCTGTGTTGCGGGGGACTTTAAAAACAAACAAGAAATGGACACAAAGTACACCCAGATCCAGAACAACAATTTGTGGATTACACAAATTGTTGTTTCATGTAGGATTTGAACCCACAACACTTAGCGAAGTAGGAAGCGGTGTGGTGACCGCCTTAATCATAAATAATACAATCATTAAATATATATTAACCTCACATTTTTTTCAAGAATCTTTAATATATTTAAGTATAACAGTACCTTTAATAGGTGTCCTTTTAGTTTGCGCCTGGGGATAGCTGGGAAATCCCTCGTTCATACCAGACACAGTGTGCCACGGAGCTTCCATGTGTGCTGCTGCCATTCTAAGAATAATGAACAAAATAATATGATTATATGCAATAGACTTACCGCTTGGAGAGGTTAATAATGGTATCACTAGAATCTACATGGTCCTTCGAAAATAACAATCCAACTGTTGTGTGAGATCTTATAAATAACAATGGGTCTCTAACCTTACTAAATCGACTTAGCTATCCACATTTTAAAGTATTTCAGAACTACACATATCCTGTACTAAGGGGTCAAATACCATTATTATTATAACTGAAGGATGTGCTTGTTTGGTTGAACGCCAGCCAGTATTTTTTGTGATTACTGAGGAAATATTGGTGCAAATCGAAAAATTGTGGATTTGAAGAGCCCATTTATCGTGGAAGGCTATATATATCATGCTACATCGACAGGTGCCGAATAATAAGGAAAAAATTGCATTTGCAAAAATGGGGCAAATTTATTCCTTCTGAGACATGCAGATCGAGTTGGGTGGGTACTTGGTATTGACGTGTGTTGTAGTCATCCACTTAACAGAGATGATTGTCGACGAATTGTTGTGAAATGAAATAGGGATCTGGTTCGATTCACTGTTTTGGAGATGTGTCATTTTTTTATTTTTGGAACATAAAGTTAGAAATTGAAACTAAAAGTGAAAAAAAAAACTTATCTTTCCAATATTGGCGATGCAAAGATTCTCTAGTATCAAAAATATGTCTAAGAACGACACTTCGGACAGTTTTCGATACATTTTACGTGAAAAAATTATACATTTAATAGAAATCAGAGTTATGTGGCTTCTTGCTGGATGAGACAGTAATTCTTTTGTCAATAGTCGATAGATATGACATTTTTTTATTTTTTAAACATAAAGTCTGAAATATAAACAAAAAGTGAAAAAAAATCTTTACAGCATGGGAGATGCAAAGATTTTAACTAGCGCCTCAAGCATAAAAATTTTATCTAAGAACGACACTTTACCAGTTTTCGAAACAATTTTTAAAGAAAACAAGATCTTAGGTTCTGGAAAATAATTTGAAGCGTGAAAATGATGAGAACAAATTCTCATTGCTGGAGAATCGTCTCATTCTTAAATCAGCCGCCCATTTTTTCTTCATATTTTTGTCTTTTAGGATTAAATGAAAACTTATTTATGAATCTACGTAAGTACTACATTAAGGAATGCAACAATATTTTGTATTTCAACTGATTATGTTTAAACCTATTATCTTCATTTTATAATAGCAAAGTGTCGTTCTAAGACAGCTTCTAAATTTCTCCGCTAGAGGCGCGCGGATAATCTTTGCATAGGGTTGAAAAAAAAAAGTAAATAAAAACATAAAACAAGGTGAACTCACGTGGGGAATTTAGATTTCCGGACTAGTTTCATGGTTGAATTTTTGATGCGGCTTGTGAAGGACAGACAAATTTATTAGGCAGGTCATACACGTTACGATCCAATGACCAGTTAAGAGTGCCGATGGTCTTCTCTCAATAAAGTGTTGTCTCATTCTAGAGTAATTTCAATGCGGTGTGAAGTCAAGTGTCAGGGCTCCTACACATGATGCCGGCGGGTAGTTAAGTCGCCGGCCTTAACGCGATAACTAGTCACACGCACTGCAAACTATTATGGCGCCAAACCCCGTCGTAATGTGTCAAATAGTTTGTCAAGGCGCTTGAATAATAAATATGTTACCAGTTTGTAATGAAGCAGTTGTTAACAACATATTCAGAAATATATGATAGCAAAATCTAGACTTGATATTTGTTTGGAAGTCTCATGTAGACCAAACTTATTTATTTATAGTGGTCCTTCGAACCACACAAATACATATAATCTTTTTTCTTGCCTACTTTTTAATATTGTTTAAGCACAGGAATCATAAGCGATACGATTTGTTTTCGGGAGGATACTTCCTCCGTCCGATACTTTTTTCGTCCAACAGAATCGACTAACCTGAATGTGTTGATTTTTAATCGATACTAATATTATAAATTCGGAAGTAACTCTATTCCGCAATCATTGCTAAACCGGTAGACCCATTTTAACGATATTCGGCATGGAGATACTTTGTTTCTTGGCGATGCACATAGGATACTTTTTACCGCAATAACCGAGATGAAAATGGGCGGAACCTCGCTCAAAAGCTAGTAACTTATACAGAGACCACCTACAAAATTTTAAACAATCAGTATGAAAAGTAACGTGTAAATCGCTTCAGCTTTATGAGAGAGCCGTTTTTCAATCAGTAATCTTTGTATAGAAGTTTGTTTCGGTCAAATCTCACTATTCAATTTTAAAGCATTCATATTTAGTTAGGATCAAAAAACAAAACCAAAAATAATAATGGTAATAAACATTGTATGACACACACATACAATCACACGTATGTGAAAAAACAGTTTAAATAAAGTTAGGATTTAGAATTAAATGCATATTTAGCTAATTTGCTGATCGCTAATCTAATGATAACAAAGATACTGCAAAATTTTATATGAAAATACATTTTATAAAAATACACAAGTGTTTACATATACGTATAAATGAATTTATGCCAACGAATATTCGTAAAAATTAACATTAATTTTGACGAAAATGTTGATAATTACGTTTGTGACCATGCATGATAGACCCTTATCCAACCTTTGATACAAAAAGTTTACATATGCTAAAGCGCTAAAATAAATATAACGGACTCTAGAATTCTAATTGCGCGATGCAGGATTAACAAATGCTTAGTAGTTTGTCCTGTTTTCGTCAGTTGGTGATAAAATCAGTTTTTATTATTTCAATTTTTTAATATAGTGAATGCTATGGAAGACTTTATCTTAAGGACTTTTCGTAAAACACTTACTTGACAGTTATATCAGCAGTTTAGTTAACGGGTAATATGATTAGTAACTTACTTATGATGGGCCGGTGAATGTAAATGGTTCAAGTACTCCTTAGCAGTCGGCGGGAACTCATTGCAAACGCGACACCAGTGCATCTCTGGATCGTAGTATATGTAGTTGAACTTTTTGTTAGCAGATGGCGACCTGTGGCATAAGAAATAATAGTTTAAAAACACCTAAAACCCATATTTGTACTCAGAAAGTATTGTTACAACACTTATACATACGCTAAGGTATCAAACAGCGATAATTTCATCATCCGTGTTCTATGAAATTGGTGTTACCATGTTAATTAAAAACTTTTTTTATATTTGGGCCTCTCAAAGTGACTACTCTGTCGGATAGAAAACATAGCTAGAATACACGAATGGTGGGCACCATAATAATTGCAAATGCAGGCAATACAGCATGGTGACACACAAGTTGCTGGCCACATCTGACACATGACCATTATCTAACTAGGTAGAGCCTGTATTTTAATAACGAAAAACTGATGTTTTTAAATAAACACATGTTACAGAAAAAATACACCCAGACTAAACAAATAGATACAAACTTTATACAAATTTCCAAATGGGATGAGAACCGAAAATACAGTCTCCATTTATTTTCAAATGAAAAAAAAATGGCAGTCATAAGTACTGCCGATAGAATAGAAAATAGCTTAAATGTTATTTGTAAAATTAATGTGTAAAATTAGAAATTTCGTAATGTTTAAATTAAAACTATCAACATCAAACATTAGGATGTCGGTGACGCGACTTAGGACTTTCCGATACCAAATAGTGCTCTACGCGGCTAAAGATGTTTTGAGACGCCAACATGTCGACGCGGTGACGCGAACTTATAAGATTTTCTCCCACCAAAAAGTGCTCAACGCGGCTAAAGAAGTTGTCACTTCAAAAAACTATAACCCGACTACGTAATAACAACGTCAAACGGACCTTAATCACGTATCTATTGACACTACATGCATTAAAAGCGGTCAAGTAGTGCAGGCACTCGGCGGAACATACAAAACTAAGACTATTGTCCACCTTTTTGGCTACGTCTTAGTAGGGTAAAAACCGAAATAAAGCGGTCTTAAAACCCTACCAACTACACACTATTGAACGTGATTACAAACACAGATCGTAGTAAATCTAAAAACATTTTTTTATTAGGGAATAAAACTATTATTTGTTTATCAAAAGTATATTTAAAAAGACGTTGTTTTGAAAAGATATATATACGTTAATATTTGGTACATATCACTCACGGCTGTCTGGCAAAAGCAGACAAAGCACCATGGTGACCCACACTATGTCGGCCATTTGAGATGCTTCTGCATCACTGGGCCTCCGGTCTCACACTCACCAAGGAAACACGAGAGTACTGCTGCAATCACTTTAGGTTGGTCCTCTGTGAGAGGGTAGTACAACTCTTCGAGCCGGTCAGTCCGTGCTGAAATCAGCGTGGCTCTACTACCTATGTTACTTAATACAATAATTTGTATATAGATTGTATCCAAACACAAGACAAATATATATATTTGCTCTTGATGGAAATGGAACACACGATTTTTGGCGCACCAATCACAAAAACAAAAACTTCCCGACGTAAAACTTCTTTTAACAAATTTTACTAAGTAAATTTAGAAACATAAAACATTTTTTATATGCATGTCTTTATTTTTGTCAATATACATTTATAATAATAATAGTAACAGTGTTATACACAATCTTACAAAAAAATACAATCAAGTAGTAAAAAGCCTTTACGTTTAAGAAAAGCATTCATTTAATTTTAATAAATCATAATAATCATAGCAACAAGGTACATAAGCTTACACATGTAAAATAAGTAATAAAAAGGAAACGAAAACTCGTGCTAGAAGTATTTCACATTCCACTGGTGTTGCCACTATTCCAATCTTGAAGTTGCCATATTACTAAGAATATTAAAAGCCAATAGCTCTTCTTGGCACGCAAAAGCACAGCTGTGCAATCCTGTTTGTGGGGAAAATGTCACAACTAAGGTAGTAATTGATTTATTTCATATAAACTTACATTTAAAACTATTAATTGCATTAATTATATCATAAATATTCACATGAAATTAGAATTCTGTTATATTCTATCCGTTGAATTATTTAAATTTAGAATTGTATAACGTCAAAAATAAACAAAACAGAATTCGAATTTCAAACGATTAAAACGATTTAAACAAAAAAGTGTAACAACACGCACCTGGATTTGCGTTTAGAACTGCGTTCGGCGGAATCATCAGAATCGTGCAGTTCTACAGGGGCCTCTTCACCGATGATGCCATTCAGCATGTCCACTACATTGTAGATGGTCTTCAGCTTGTTCTGTATCTCCAACTACAAGAACGCGACGTTAAACACTCGTGTACATCAAGCTTAACACATAAGCAAATAACATGAGCCATATCAAATAATCATTGTAATACAAACAAAGTATGTTTATTTCAGTTGACAAATCAAACCTGTAACTTTGTGTTTTCCTTCAAAAATCTCTTGGTATCAGGACTTGGAGAGCGTTTGGCGTCTCCACGGAGCTCGTTGCGTTGGTCTTTTAACGTGTCCAGTTCTTTTTTCAGAATGTTAGCCTTCTTGACATAGTCTTCTCTTTGTTTTGACAATGCTGCCTTTTGGTGACGCATTTCAGATTCGATAGCAGCTGTAAAACATTCACTTATTACATTATTTATGTAAAGTTGAAAGATTAAGCATAGTGTCACTTGCATGGCTCAAACTGAGAATTAAAATTATTATCAAATGACAATACACTTAATAAAGCAAAATATTATTGAGAAATTTTCTTAGCTGTTATCGACCCACATCTGTTAATTATAAGTTTTAGAGGCAAATTTGAAGCACTTCAATAGTAATTTTATTGTAAAAAATCTGAAACCTATTTACAATCATGCAAGAGGTGCAATTTGCAGTCAGCACAGTAATCAGGGGGTAGGCGAAATACAAGAACTTATACGACAAAGCTGGCAACATTTCTTCAGTGTTTCTTCATCACAGTAACTATTATGTGACGCACATCATAATGCAGTAACAGAATAATTGTACACATTCCTGTAATACAACATATGTTTATACACATGTATAATTTTACATTACACATTTACAAGTTACATGATTGTTAACGAAACTAGACCAGAATGACTAAATACATATTTTTAATGTTATCGATTCTATAGGCAGCATTATGAGATTTAAAAAGAGTAATTCGAGTAGTAAATATGGTATGTGCAATATTGGAACGAAAAGATTTACTTTGTTTTATTTCTTAGATATTCAGAGCAGATGCCCCTTTTCATGTTTCACTCATTAAAAATTAAAAATCGGGTAATCCAAAAAAGTACAATAATTTTATTTATGGGATATGGGGCAAACAAGCAGATATATCGATGTTTAGCGATTACCGCCGCCCATGGACACCTGCAACACCAGAGGCGTCACAAGACCTTGGGGGATGGTGGTAGGGATTGGGATGGGCCTCTGTGAAGTTATTTTAGTTACAAATAAATTACTTTACATTATTTTGTTAAATAGCACACTTTCATAATTTATCTTCAATATCTTTTAAGGCAGCTTTCGAAGTTATCCCAGCATGTAAGCACTTATACTAGAAAGTTGTTTTAGCAAGTTGAATACTTTATTTGAGTAATTGTGTGTAGTTAAAAATTTTGTTGGGGTCACTCAATAAATCAATTTCTATTCTTCTTGTCTCACAATTATTACAAAATCCATTGCTCCACTGTAACAGACTAGGCTGAAATTAATTATGATTTTATACAAGATATGTAAGTTGTATCATAGACCTGTTTTTATATAAATCAAGATTTAATAATATTACACTATGTTACTGATAGACTGGATTTCAGAACTTCAAAGTAAACTTAATTATCTATACACTATTCTAATATGTTATGTTGTGTTGTGTTATGAAAGTTAGAAAATCACAAAATATGGAAGATGTGTAAAATGTATTTGCTACAGTCTCCGGTCCAACTGTGCATTTATGTCTACTATATTTAGATATAGTGTATCTAGTAATGTGTGCAAGATAATCCAGTTTACCAGATTGTATGTAGGATTATACACATTTCGACATGCAATCGGAATCTCCAGATTTACTGTAAGAAATCAATAAAAATATATGCTGGTCGAGTGTACAGATAAAGAAAAACTGTGTACGCCGTTACCATACCACATACCAGTCTATGTATGTAGGCACCTGAACACTTAACATTCTATGGTTAACCATAGTTTATGTGTGCACCTTCAATTTCATTTCACTTAACAAAATCATAAGAAATTTTGTATTTTTCATACATCATTAATGAACTCATTAGGTAATGTATGAAAATACGATGACAGAATGTTACATGGTGGTTAAATTACAATTTGACTAACTTAAAAACATTATATATGCAAGAAGGTGTTGGCTAAAGTTTAAAAACTGCTGAACTATTGAAAAGTTTAAAAAAGTAGTCAATAAATCTTCAAAATATCTGTATTTTTTTTAAATAGTACAAATTCATCTCTTACATAAAAACACTGAAGTCATAGATCAACACCACACACAGTATACATTTATTTTGCCACTGTGTAATGACAAAATAAACATTTATTTAGTACTACTCAAAATAGTGATGCAGTTAGAAAATCTTTTTATGCTTGTGCCAATTCATTACCATCCATTTCCAAAGGATTGAGACTCATAGAAAGAGACATCTCATAATCACTCTTCTTAAATTACCATATAGTAAGCTTACTCGCTACTGATACACGGATATCTAAGAGTCTTACCACAATAATAAAATTATTTAAATCTTGCCATAAAATTGCCATGCAGGCCAACTTGAACATTGCTGCATTAAAACTTTGTATAAAAACAACATTTCATAAGATTTTCAGTCATTTTAATAGGTAACTCGGAAAAGAAAACAGATTTTAAGCTGACCTGATACATACCTTCTTTTTTGATTTGATCTTCAACATTGTTTAAGAATAGAGCAGGCTGTACAGGTGGTGCCTGTGCCGAGGGAGGAGGTGGCAGTGACATTTGATTCCATGGCGCTACATCTGGTGGATGAGGCGGCTGAGGACCTTGAGGTACTGCACCAACTGATGGGAAGTCATCATAGATGCCGGAGTATGACGGCTGATAGTTGCCTCCATAGCTTGTTGGTGCCTTGAGTTATAAATTGTAAACAGATTAAAATTGGCCTGTGACCATATATGTTGTAATTCCTTGAAATTGTAACATCGAACCTACCTAAGCCATGACCCTAATTAGTCAGGGTATTGGGCTATGGTTGCTATATAGTAGATAAAATACCTAATTTGGTTCAAAACACATATTTGGGTTTTTGAGGTCTATAGATTCCAAATTCTTAAGAAAGAATGTATTAAAACAATTGCAATTGGATTAGCTCGTAGTTACGTTTGGTGGCCTAACATTGACCTTGGATGTTGAAGCGATATGTAAGCAATGCGAAATGTGTGCAGCTGTAGCGGATGTGGCGTTGCGAGCTCCGAAACATCCGTGGTCGTATTTGGCCCGGCCATGGAGTAGACTACACATAAGACTTCTTGGGGCTGTACAAAGGGTTAACTTTTTTAATTATCTTGGATTCAGCATCAAAATGCATTGAAGCTTTTGAAATGTCTCCTACTAATTCTTCTAATGTCATTAAAATACTAAGGTCCACCAGGTAAAATAAGATTTGTATTACCAGGAGAGTTAGTTTTGGACCAAGGTCCACCATTCACTAACATAGAATTTAAAAACTTCTTATCTAATAATGACATTTAACAGCGATTTTCGCCTGATTATCATCAGTCTTCAAATGGTGCCGCAGAGAAAGCAGTAAAATTGTGCAAATGAGCAATTAAAAGGGCTTACAAAGATAAGGTTAACGTTGACGCTGCTTTGCGAGCGTTTCTACTTGCTTATTAAAATACTGCACATAGTACAAACGGTCAATCCCCGGCTATGCTACGCCAAAAACGGATGATCATCAACTTCGGAAATAAATAACATATTTGTGTTTGAAATATTTGCATGGTGAGTATTTGGCGGTAAATTAATACCGAATAGTTTGAGTGCTTACTTTTAAATGACATGACATCATTTATTAATTAAATAGAACAAGAGAGTGCTAAAATATTTAAACATGATAGTGCAGTATCTGTTTGATAACAAGCAAATGTCACCATTTCATTATTGTTTTCTCTGGGAAATGTAATAACAAGCAAAGAAAAGATTATCTACAAGAAACAGATTGTAAAATTACCTCTGGAGGGGGCTGCGAAAAAGTCGGCGGTGGAGGGGCAGAAAATCCGCCTTCCTGGAACTGGTTATCCCATAGTTCACTAGGTTCCGGGAGTTTGGATATCTCACTCAAAATATTCTCATCCAGTATATCTTTTTCAGGTTTTCGCGGAGACCGGCTTCTCTTGTGCTCATCTCTCCTCGTGGGCGACCGACTCCTTTTCCGAAGCGGAGGACGACTCCTATAATCTGAACGGTCCCTATCCCTATCACGGTTATGGTCGCGATCACGATCTCGGTCTCTGTCTCTATTTCTATCCCAATCTCTATTAAAATATCCCTTTCTGGCTTCACGAGACATTTTTGATTTAAAATAAAAAATACAAATGTTTGCTAAATATGAACAAAACAACTTGTTTGACAATTATGACGCCATATTTTTGAGTAATGTTGCTTTGGTGTTATCAACTCACAAAAATATTTATCTAGAATAATATAATAATGCCATATTTTCCAGGAACGCCAAGTAATTTAAAAACGACCACATTTATAGTCGATTTCCATCTAGTTTGGGAAAAGATTCGGAGTTAAAAAAGGGTTGATAACTCTTAAAGTGGAACTAAGTAGAGGAAAACGGTAGAGAGTAATCATACGCAGGCGCTCCCCTTTGCCAAAGTATAAACCCAAATGCCCTGGGCTTCGCATTACACTGCTATGACATGGAAATTCAAGAATGTATTTAAATGTGCGTGAAATTACTATGTGTGAGTTCGTGCATTAAAAAAAATATTGTTTAACCATCAACATCGTCATCAACAGCCTACCTCAGTACACAGCTGTACATAGGCTTTAAAACAAAAAAAAGAACTAATAACTAAACTAAAACTATACAATCTGGCAAGAACAACGACTGGATTAAATTATATATTAACTTTCATTAATTATTGTGATATTTTTTATGAGACTGCTTTTTTTACATAGCTCCGAAGAATCGTTGGGACTGATTCCTACTGCCTCTTTCCGCCATTGTTCTTCGCGACAGAAATTTCTTTCCCATCATCTAGATGGTTGGCAGTCCACAACTGAGCACTTTTCAAGAAACTTTCTGCCTCGCACAACAAAACTGTGGAATGAACTGTCGCCTGCGGTATTTCTGGATCAATAAGACTTTCAAACCTTCAAGAAAAGGGCATACTCCTTCTTAAAAGGCCGGCTACACACTTGTGACGCCTCTGGACATGGACGGCGGTAATCACTTACCATCAGGCGATACGTCTGCTCGTTTACCACCTATATCATAAAAAATGCACTGAGGAATGATATGCATGCATAAATATGATTGACTAGATTTAAATATCTCAGGCTTATTGTAATAAAAAAAATAATAAATACAATAACTTTTTTTAAAAATTAAAAGGCATCATGTATTTTATTTCCTAGATAAGGGGGAAAACCACTAAGTTATGAACCCTGTGTTGTGATCGGTCACCGCAACCCTGTATGTATGGGACTTTTGTACCGCCGGGCATATCACATGGTAGGGATGGTTTTTGTATTTATTTGATTGCTAATATTACCGATTGCAATTGTGATTTCTAGAACATTGCGTTATATAATTATTTTAGTTTTTAGATTCGAATGAAATACATGGATCACAACCGATTTGTAGTTGTTGTCAACAAGATAGCGATGGGAGTTTATGGAATCACTACTAGTTTATGATTTTCTCGTTTCATCAAGAAAATGTTCTATTAAACACAGCAGTAAGCTCATTCATAAATTTTGAATCAAATAATATATCAATATATATGTAATTTTAGTATATTTAAGTTTCGGCAATCTGACACATAGCGCCATGTGAGGCGCTCATAGCTTAGTTGCACTCGGTGATTGGAAACAATTACCAGGGTAAACAACGACGGCGGGGTCAGTACTGGATGGGTGACCGCTGGTGGCATGTTACCATGAGCATCTCCGTGATTCGGGGGTTAGGTTAAGCAGTCGGTCCCGGTTGTTATCGTAGGATAACAGTCGTGAAGCCTAGTTGGAGGCCTTTGGACGGCTTAAAAACATCCAACGGTAAGATTACGTAGCCACAACGTTGCCTTACCTTAATTTGTGAAGGTACTTGACAGCCTCTTCCTCTACAGTAGTGACCCCGATGTCATTGAATCAACATTCAGAGGAACATATCAGCATTAACATCGGCGTCCTCACAGCCATCGTGTTTGCTCCTATGACGATTGACAGCACCCAACACTCAAGTCTCAGCCATGTAGCAACCTTGTCCTCAACAGGGACACCACACACGTATGTAATGATCGCCCCAATCTGGTTAGCTCTAAGACCTGATCAGGATCAAAGCACAGCACACTGTACCTATGGTCCGCGTATGAAGCGTATCTCTCTTCCGTTAATGTAACAGCCAGCTGCTATGCAGCAACCGCTCCGACTAACTGGGACTAGCGACATTCAGTTCCGATTCACTAGAATTAGTGCCACTTAGTTTCAACCCACTGGGACTAGCGACATTCAGTACCGATTCACTAGAATTAGTGCCACTTAGTTTCAACCCACTGGGACTAGCGACATTCAGTTCCGGTTTACTGGAATTAGCAGCGCTCAGTACCGATTCACTGGAAAAGCTCACTCCTGGTGGTGGCACGCCCTTCAACAGGGCATGGACTACTGACTCATCAATAGATCAATCTCCAGTCTCGGAAAACAGTGATTTGGCGACTCACGCATATAGCGCAATAAAAACATGCTAAGACGCCATCTACCGAAGACATACGAACTACTGAAAACACACCGAACTACAGAGTAACTGCCTCTATCGCAATATTGAAATTTTCGCACCGATTTAAATAGCTTCCCAATATCAACGGGTAGGCTGCGGTTCGCATGCATAATCACCTCGTCTGGTCGGAGTATCCTCTCTTTGTGTTGGAGAGATATGACAGCCCGTTCCTCAACAAATTTATAAATACAACAGTAATTAGGTATTCTTTTTAGATTTTGTATAATTAACAAAGTTACGATAATGATATTTTTCTATTGAAAAGGAGCAAACGAGTATACGTATCGCCTGATGGTAAGGGATTACCTCGGCCCATGGTCGCCCGCAACACCAGTGTTGTCGTGTCCATGTCGGCCAGAATGTCGAAGGGTGTAGATCGCGCCAGGACCGCTGCATCTTGCGATAGCTTCGTACGATCCGTACGACCATCAGCCGCTGCAGACTTCTGAGTTGAGCCTTACATCGGGAGGTATTCGTCAAGTCTTTAGACCAAACGGACACCCCATAGAGGACCATGGATCGTACGATGCCCACGTTGAGGTCACGAACTTCTTCCCGTGGTCCCCAGAGATTGCAGCAGACGATGTAACTCCCCTACTACTCCTCGTACTCGGGGGACTAATCGCCCGAAATACCATTCGAAGCTCCACCTATGCTACTTTCCTGGATTTCAGCGTCATCAAACCAAGGGCATGAACTGGGCGGTGGCCGCTGGCGTAGTCCATGAAACCATATCGCGTCAGTTTTCGGAGGTGCCACCCTCAAACCCACCTCACGAGTTTTTTTCACAACACATGCCACCCCCTGCTCAGCGAGCATGCCCCATGCCGCCCTGACTTACTACAAGTGTTCATTTATATTACTAAATGAAATTACTATATTAAAGTGACTATTAAAGTGACTACTATGAGATATATATTACGAAGTATTTAGTAAGTTTTCAAATATTAGGTATTAAAGTTAATAGAACTCGGTACACTGTCAAGTACTTACTAAAATATTTTTATTTTTGTTCACTTTTCGACACTTCTTTTCTCTGTATAAACAATAATACTTCTTTTTATTCCGGTGAAACAAAAAAAAATGGTTCAATTTGCCACCCCCTAAAATTCGCCGCCCTAGGCTTCAGCATACTCAGCCTCAGTGGTAAATCCACCACTGAGTTTCAAACTAAGCAGAGTTCGTACTATGAAAGCTACATACATACATATTATACATAGAAAACTCCCAAACTACGAAATAAATATTTGCAGATGATAAAAACATTTGGTACGGAAATCGAATCCGAGACCACAGCAGTCGCATACGCTACCACTTACAATAATTATACGGGTATAGGTAGTATATGTCCAAAACTAAAAGTACCTACCACGTAACCTCTACGTACTTCCCTTCATCTTTGAAAGGTTAAATGTTTATTTAAGTGTGCCATTACCAGATAAGTCTCACGCGGAACTTGAAAGCTTCTGTTTGTACTCCATTAAAACTGTAATAGCAAGCTTGTGTAACGATTTTGTTTACATTTCAAATACGTCATACTCACTGATCTCCATTAAATCGTTCAACGGCGCGGAATAGACTTTTAACAAATGAAGTGTGTCCGACAGGAAACGTTGCGTTTGAAAGGGGAGGAAACGAGGGCTGGAGGGGGGTGTGATGTCACATTCAATGTTCCACTTGGTTTCATCTTATTTGACGGCTTAAGAGCGCCCTAGATTTAAATTTGCTTCAGTATGACGCCGATACAGAGCAATGGAGTTCCCGCCGTAGTAGAAAAAAAAGATTAGGTTCTATGCTCTATGGAATATCGTTGCTTGTTTTTTGAATCGCTGTATAAGAAAACCAGCTCAGTATGTATCGCTAAAGGTAAGAGTTCACGTTTTCCAATATATATTCGAAATTAGGACGTTGCTGACGTTTTTTCACACATGGGTTTTGCGTCTTCAGGCACTTACAAGTTACAAAGAACATTCTATATATCCAACCCAAACAATTGAGCGGCCTGCAACTTGCATTCACTTCTGATTCTTAAATAGAATTGGACATCATTTCCATATCCGAATTGGAGTCAAATAGAGGATAAGGAATAGTTTTTAATGACAGCAAAACAAACGAAGGTTGACCACAGAGATGTATCTTCCTAACTCAATGACGTCTTTCTGGTGATAGATGGTCACTCTGCTATGACAAATGTTCTTAGTTCATTGTTTAGCGACGAGCTTTGCAGATAATTGATGATTGATTGCGGTGCCTGACAGTTTGCATGATGTGATATTGTTACATTAATCTAGTTTATAGTACGGACCAATTATTACTCAGAAATTGTTGATAAAAATGTATTTAAGCGCCATCTAGTGAACACTAGCCGAATTAAGTAGTACACCTGCATCACGCAATGTTATATTGTATTTATTCTGTGATATCAATATGAACAATATACCAATACAGTTGGTAAACTACGTTCTGCAAAATATGTTCCTTACCATGGTACGACCATTGCTTAAGATTATTTATATGCCAATGATAAATTGTAAGCTTAATGTCAAAGGTATTGTCACATTTTGGCCGGCACGACCGGTGTGGCAACGTATTAAGAATACAAAGCGTCACTATTCCTATTCATCCTATGTGTGTCGTAATGCTTTATTACATAGGCGTTGTGGAGGACAGCTCACAAACTACAAGCCTTCAGAAACGCTCGTGCTATGTTTTCCCACCTACGAGGACTTAGTAGTCGCTCATTAACTTCAATTCATAAACACTCGCGCACGCTTCCTTTGATCTGTGTTGAAAAACTGACACCGACACGGGTCGGCAACAAGCTATCACAACCTCACGCAACCCAAGCCAAAGCCGTTTACTGGCTTATGTTTGTGGAAGGTTGTCGAGGCGTACCACGCGTATAAATGCACTATAATAGGCAACTAAGGGACACCCAAACAGGACAAAATTGCCTTATGCACTAGTGTGGTTTAGTAGGCCATAAACATATTCTTATCTATGGGACATTGGGCCAGCTTTTGAAGAAGAGACTTATGATTAATAAAAGCTGTTCATGATGACAACCGGAGTGATACCACAGTACCGGAGTGATACGAAGACCGTATTGGGAACTATTTCACCATACTCTTCTTGTAAAACGCCTTAAACAGACAGAAAGAAAGAAAACTCTTTATTTGTACACCTTTTTACATGTTTTCAAGAGGGTACATAAGATTACAAATATATAATGCACAAAGGGCAGCCTTATTGCCAAAAATAATCTCTTCCAGACAACATTAGGATGGATCAAAATGTATCGGACAAATAGTAGCAGTTGACGGTGCAATTAATTTTGGAGAATTATATATATTTTAATGAATATAATTGGGAACCTTACGTACTATACAGTATATACTTGCATGCTTGCTGCAGCACAATGAGATTAGCTAAAGGTATCGAAGCAAAACGTTCATTATATTCCTATTTGCATTAAATTATAGCCTCTCAGTGATTCGAGAACAAATAATGGTGTACTTGAAATAGTGAATCAAAAGCAAGGAATTAAATCATTGATGGCCTATAATCATATGATGTAGTTTGGTTTGATACCGACCATATATTGTATTGCCATCACTACGATCCATAAAGAACCGGCTTTAAAAAAGGGAGGGCGTTGTCAATTCGGCTGTATTTTTTTTAATGTTTGTTACCTCAGAACTTTTGACTGAGTGAATCGATTTTTATTATTTTTTTATTTGAAAGCTGATGCTTCCCGTGTGGTCCCATTTTAATTTGGTCCAGTCCTTGAAGATGGTTTGTTGCATTTTTCTGTGTCTGGTTGTCATTTATCTATATCTATGTGTGTAGATATTTGAGACACGATGACTTGAACTAACGAAGTGGCAGCATACAGATGCAGATTAATTGAGAGGAATGCGGGACCAGACTGCGATAGGCTGCTAGTAGTGTATGTATTTAGAAATATTATAGTGTGTTTATTAGCAGTCTGTTTACCATACTCTCTTTAGTTTGGGAGGTAGTGGTTGGAATAATGAAGCAAACGACGCAAGTTTTGGTTCTGGACGATCAGTAAAAATATTAATTGCATAGTGCACAAATGACTTGCAGAAAATGGCCGAGAGCGATGGTAACGGACTACTAAAGACCAATTCGTTCAGAAGTAGACGTTGATAGGCTAATCATAATGTTTTTATTTTATTAGTTATATTTATACTTGCTGTTTATATTGTATTCTTATGCTATAATGCTATTATTAGTATAAATCACAGCTATTGTTTGCAGGGTTTTTATAAGCAAATAAATCTTATTATAGCGTAGTAGTGTATGGTATTAATATGTTATTGTATAAATAATCATTATGGAATTTATAAAAAGAAATTCTTGATCGTATTTATGTTCATTATAGATAAGCACGTGTCCTCAGAAGCTGGAAAAGAAACAGTAAGTTTCTTTTAATTTAATAATAATAAATGATTTTAATTTAATAATATAAATATTTTTAATTTAATAATATACATATTTTTAATTTAATAATATAAATATTTTTTACTGTAGCGATGTGCAATAAAGTTTAATAAATAAATTAATAAATATAATTCTATTTTCTTAAATGTGGTACAAACGGATTGTAAAAAATCTAAATAGGCACAATACACATTTCGTTAGTGATAGGTATGCAAATATAGCATTGCAGTCTTTTGTACAACATTAACTTAAAGCCATTAAAACTGAATAAATTGCTAAATTGAATAATACCTATCAAAGTAAGAAAAAATATATAAAATTTTATATTACATTATTTTGTATTTTTTAATAAGAGTTAACTTTTTTCTGATTTAAGACTTTCACAATTTTAAAATATGTCATAGTTGTTGTACTGAGAAATTGCGAAGTTCATGGTGAGGGTATAGGAAACGATCGCAGCGCTTGTCGTGGCAGAAATGTACAACAATAGGGGCTTAGTGAAAGTTGTACGAAATTGTGATTGCCTATTTCATAAACGCCCCTAGAGTGGCGTTTGCGAGAAGGCGCTATTGACGTGTATGTTCCCAATAGCGGGACTTATTCGCGAAAAAAATATTTAAAATGTTACGATACCTTCTATTTCTCTTGATGTTTCAAACGGATTACAACGCTCGTGATCACGGGTAAACTCTTGGTAGACTACACGTACGACTCACTTTTTTTTCCGCGTGGAACCCCCTTGGGTCTCACCCCACCGGGGTTTGCGGCGGGGCGGTGAACCGATTAAAACCACACGGTGTACCACTCTGCGCCTGAGACGGTAAAAACTCTCAATTTAGGTGACGTACGGCATATGCGTAACGTCACCCCCTCGCGGCTGGCCTGTGAAGTGGATGGTCGGGGAAAACCCGTCCCGCCTATCCACGTCCACACTCAGGGCGGCATGAGGCGCTGGTAGGCGCGCCTCCGACGCCCAGTTCGCAGGCGGCGGATCGGTTCCGAGTGGAGATCGTCCTTCCACGCTGAAGGTCGCGACCGCGACCGCTTCGCCACAGGCCATGGAGCGTATGACGGCCGGATCTCCGATTACTGCAGTGAGGGCCCGACGCTGCTGCGCCCAATCGGTGCACACCGCCAGCGTTTGCAGTCGCAGTGGTAGCAGGCGGGACTCAATTCCCTCCTGGCGACCTAGTGCAGGTACTTCCAGAAGCAACCGTGCCCCGAAAGCACCTGCGTCAGTCGGAAGGGAAGGGTTCTGTGCTGCCGCCCTGCCCACTCGAGGATGACCGGCTGGACACGCGGCACGTGGAGCCTCCAGCCGCGACGACCAACGAACCATCGTGGCTCGACGGGCGGCTTCACGCCACTCGTGTACTTCTTCCCTATGCCCGGAATCCAGCCACCCGTCGATAAACTTCGGCAAGCACTTCCGCCTCCAGACTACCCGTACGACATTTTTTTTTTACGTGTTGAAACCCCCTCGGGCCTTCACCCCACCGGGGCTTGCGGCGGGGCGGTGTGTCGGAATCGAACCGACTAAAACCACACGGTGTGCCACTCTGCGCCTGAGACGGGAGAGATCCGGGAACTGCTTTTTTACGCCATCCGGACCCCTCCCAGGGACTACCCGTACGACTATACGTTAGTCGTACGGGTAGTACCTTTTAATAATTTAAACCTACCTCCTCCATAGAGTTCAAATTACTAACAATTTAGTTTTGCAATTCGTTTTTCTTATCTTTTTTGTTAAAATCTGAATTTTAGGTTACTACTACATTATTTTTCAAGTATTTTGAAGTAAAGTGTGTGATGGTATCTTTTAGTCGTTTTGGTTATTTTACTCAATGACAGCAGGTTAGATTAGTTTTAGCTGGCAGTCGATGTTACATACACTAGGTATACTGAACCGATTTAGATGATTGAAGTGTAAGATTCGTAATATAGACCCGGCTGACATATACTCTATAAATGTTATCAAAAGTTTTTATGTAGTCAGGTCATACCTGATAAACTTAATTTCTTATATATTTGCTATAGTTTTACTACCAATTGATTAATCATTTTCAGATGAGTCTGCAGCATGTGTTACGGGGCCGAGAAAAAATATTGTGGAAGAAACCTGGCGGGGCGTTGGCTCTATATTGTTTCGAAGTCAACGTGGTCAAGAGATACGAGGGTACTATGTACGGTGAGTTATATTTTCTTTTGTAATATATGACCTAAATCCTATATACCAGAACCCCACGGCATTTACCACAGTAGAAATGGGCTTAGCTACCATCTAACCACTACTCCATCCGTGCAGTAGTAACAAGTATATAAAATATTAGCTGAGCCCCGCGGTGTTACCCGCGGTACTAAGTTATTGTGTGAATTGTATATTTATAAATTGTAGCCTCTGTTATTCTGATGCATAAACTATATTTTTGTAAAGTTTAATTAAAATTCATTCAGTAGTTTTACGTGAAAGAGTAGCGTTTATAATATTATTAGGATAACGAACATACGTAATAGCTTCGGTTTTACTATTATCACACAACTATGAACAATGGCTAAAAGTATAACAACATTCTAAAAAATAATTAGAAGTCTGACAAATGAAGGAGTTACTCAGTGAAATTTGCTATTGAACCACTTCTATTTAATCTGTGCCTCATTACGCGGGTTTGTTCAGAAGTTTTGAAATAAGGTGCGCTCTCATCTCTTAGCAAGTTAAAACATTCAGAATTAGTGATGGTGTGATAATGTAAATTTGTGTTACTAATAGACAACGGGGGATGTTTCATTATTGATTTACTCTGATTTTCACTTCTATAAAGCGAAAATTATTCCTTAACGGCAGTACATCGTACTTTAGAGCTCATAAATAAACACAAAAGTTAGAATGACTTATGAGTTTATTTATTCAAAGGAACATAGAATATTATAATGTTTTGTTTGAATCTATGAATTACAGATTTCGGAGTAAAGACGCGAAATTATTCAGTTCGATCTAGATGCTATCAAAATTAGATTAACGATATTAAAAGCTTTACTAAAACTGATAAACTAACCAAATTTTTTAAAGCTTTTTTTATAATGTAAAACACTATTCATAAAAACTACAATACTTTGACGTATCAGCCATGACGATATATGATACGTCAAAGTATTGGCCCGAAGCATTTGATAACTCAACTTCACATGCAACTGCATTTTATCAGAATTTAGTCAATGTAATTTTTTTGTACATATCTTCTTTTGGCTTCGCTTTGTTGAGGAGGAAAGGGGCTTATCATGATTCCAACTAATCCTGTTTTCTTTTCATTAATTTCTTTGCAAGTTCCAAGACAGTTTAATTTTTGTTGGGACATCCCGAGTATCATAACTTGGTATGTTTGTGGCTTCACTGCTGTTAATACTGATATACAGGACTTACAGTGGTTGTCGTATAAGCAGGATTACTCCCTATACATCAACACATTAATGTTTTTTTATTTTTTTTAATGACAACTCTCGGATTAGGAATACACACACATCCTTTGCTGCGGTGGACTTTACAAAACTAACATGAAATGAACACAAAGAATACCCAGAGTAAGAACAACAATTTGTGGATCACTCAAAGTGTTTTCCCATGTGAGATTTGAACTCCTGGTGTAGCAGAAAGCGGCTTGGCAACTGCTCAAACCACTAGGCCAACCGTGGAGTCAAGTGCTTTGAGCTTGTTGCTTACTTCTACAATTATAATCACTTATTACTTGGAACATTTTCTTCCTTTTCAGGTCCAATTCTTGCCCCGTATTGCAAGGAACTAGAGGAACCTCGATATAAATTGTTGTGGCCCCATTTCAATTCTAGGGCATTATCGCTCCCCTCAAAGGAAAAACCACTCGTTGTAGAGGAATGCAGCAGCAAGATATGCTCTATTTCTAAGTTACAATCTTTCTGTTATTAAACCTGGTGTAGTTAATTGAACATAAAATAATACGCACAAGAGAGAGAGAAACAAAACCCTCTTAGTCGTGGAAAATCAGCGGATTTCATTATTGGCACATTTTCGTTTGGCACAAACTATTAGTGTCTAGTGTTTTATGAACCTAAAATTAACCTTTCAAAATTTATAGAACATTTGAAAAAACATTTGTACACAGAACTATGTTTTACAATGCATCTGTAGGTTAATATTTAAAATGCTCTCCTCTAAATTACTAATAGTCAAAACCGTCGTTTTTCTATGGATACGACCAAGTATTATTTTGTGCTGATACCTACATAATGTGATACAGTGATATAAAACAAAAATACCGCTGTATGAGACAAAATGGGCGGCCGCTTGATAAAATGCGTCAATTTTGTAAGATCGATCCTTGAAGGAACAAGAAAAAGTTTTAAAAACTATACCCGACTACACACAAAATATTGATATATAACTCTTTATCACCCGGGCCATTATTACAAATCTTTTAACACTTTCATTAATTAAAGATGGTTCGATAGTTTAGGCAATAAAAATTGAAATATACACAGATTGCCCAAACAATTACCCTTCCTTTTGGCTTCGCCGTAGTTGGGTAGAAAAAGTCCCCCAGTCCTCCCCCCAAGACCCGTCGGACCTTCTCCACCGCCTACTTCCGCGAAGCCTTAGCGTATGGCCCTCACGACAGTCATCGGAGAGGATCTCTCACCCGACGCTGTGACCAGACGCCCAGGTGGGGGAAACCGCCAGCGTGTGCTGGGCCGAGTCCTCACTGAGTTGCAGTGGTGAACCTATTAGGATCGACTGCAGGTACTTTCCGAAGCAACTGTGCCCGGAAAGGACCTGAGTCTCTCAGAAGGAAAGGGTCCTGTGCTTCTGCCCTGCCCACTCGACGATGACCGGCTGCAAAGCCACAACGGCGGCAAAGCCGGTACGTGTAGTCTTCAGCTAGGACGACCAACACGCCGTCGTGGCTCAACAAGCGGCCTTAAGCTGCTCGCGTTCGTGGACCTCTTGGGGCGGAAGCCGAAAAACGAAGGCCTAGATCCACCTAGGCCTAGAACTAGTGAGAGTAGTGGCCTATATTAGTGTGCATATATAATATATATATTTTAAGTTAAATATTCGTCATGCTTAGGTTTTTTGAAAATTAAACAAATGTTGTATTAAAATGTTTTATCTTTTTTTACCTTGAAATAGTAATTTTTTGTAATATTTATTGTACTTATCTAATAGATAAATCTTTTTAAAACCATAAATTGTTGTAACAGAGCTAATGATCTCCAGATAGTGGATTTCAGTTCAGACATCATTTAGATAGATTATACTATTTGTGTTACAACAAATAAAGGTATAAAAATGTAAAATAGTGATAAATTTATTTTTGCTGCAATATTTATAAACTTATGAAGCACCCAGACTTATAAATGAGTTAATACTTGGACGCAATATTTTAAATTATATTTTTTAATGAAGTTTGGTCGGATGAAAGTCAAAAGTTATAATCATTGCACTTATTATTGTTTTCTTGGGCCGTTTCTAGTTATTTTAACACGACTAGTGCTTTGGGGTCATTTGTGTCCATGGGCCGCCGAAATCTCTTTTTTCTCCCTATGCCATAAATAAACATAACAAAAAATTCAATGAGCTTCTAAAAAGCCATAATGCAAAGAATTGCTGAAAATTTACTTTCTTCATAAACACCTCCCCTCAGATTTCAGCTAGGAAGATTTTTATAGCGGTATTCATGCATAAAACTCTTAAAACCCAGGATTTTTCATTGTATCTTTTTGATGTTAATTGCATCTGCTCGTAATAATCTCTTTGTTTACGCCCATTACGCGTCAAGAATCTTAAATGGGATGCATACCTTCACACTGTTGTATTCTCACTTCACGCGGCTCTGATTTCGATCCGTTCGCATTCCACTACTCGATTAGTTTACGTGTTCGCCGGGTGTTGGAGAACATAAGTAGTAATGGTTACATGGTTTTTGGTGAATGTTTAGGATAGGTTTTTGCGGTGCCTTGGTGTTGTACTATGGTACTAGGTATGCATTTGTTAGTGATTTTGCATTCAAGTCACGCCGCACTCTAGGCGTTTGCCGGCGACAGTGAGTGCATTCGGTTTAGCATAAAGTTTCTTTACTGTATCTTGTTTTTGTATATGGTTGACACTTACTTACGTACTTAGAGATTCTCTTTGTACTTAATTAACACACAACATTTCTTATAGTTTTATAATTTGGATTTATGATTATTAATGTTATTCTTTATTTCTATTTGGGCCATAAGCGTTGCAAAAGATAATTCATCAAAGCAGCATGGTGAATCAAGCAGTGTTTTTTTTTATTTTTGGTGACCACCATTCTTGGACTCTGCTCTTGCTTTCCATCAGGCAGAGTCATTTTGGCAAACTCATATATAAAAACAAAAAAAAATGCAAAAATGAGGGGTAAACGAGCTGATGGAAAGTGGCAACCAACGCCTATGGGCACCTGAGACTCGGGAATCAAAAATGCGTTACCAGCCTTCGAGACTTGCTTATCTAAGTGATTTAAGATATCTTTAGTATTATTCTGTTTTTTCATTCCTTAGTTTTAGATATTTCTTCTTGAAATTTGAGTGGGACCAAACAAGTCCCCTACCTAGTTAAAAAAGATCCAAATGGAATGATTAAAAATATAATCGAATAGAAAACCCCCATCTCAAGTATGTTAAAAAGAACGGAAAAATCCATTACTAATTTATTTCTAATTTTTTTAAAATGAAACATGATGTTAAACAAGCTTTTAGTCTTGTATGTAAACTTGTTATTTTTATAACAAAGTACAATTAACTTTTTAGGTTGCCTGGAAGAGATTGCTTTAGGCAATAAGGCCGCTCTTTGTACACTCCGTCTCACATTTTATGTACTCTCAACTAACTCTGTAATATTATAGTGTGCAAATAAAGAGTTTTCTATCTATCTATCTACAACTTCATTATTGGGCAATCTCATTGAAATTTCATGTTTCATGAATATTGTCTTAAATTTATTAAAAATGAATATTAATATTCATTAAAAGATTCTAATAATCTATAAACTGTAGATAGGCTCATGAATACATTTATTATCTCTGAAATGAACATGTTAAGGACAATATTTTTTTGATAATCGAAGGTCCTATATCCATGCTATAACGCTTTAAGAACTACGGAGTGTCACCAGGTGGTGAAACTCTTTATTTTACTCCGGGTAGAGGTCTACTCATTACTTGGTAGGAATCAATAACGGCCATTTTCAGTAATCTATCTCCAGTTTTAATTAGAGTACCGGAGGGGAGCCACGTTTCGGCATGAATGGGCCGGCTCAACCGGAGTGATACTAGGGCCTCGCAAATAACCGGTGTGAAACAGCGCTTGCGCTGTGTTTCACCGAGTGAGTAAGGATACCGGAGACCCATAATCCGCCACCGCGTGGCTAGAGCTTAATATAATCACCAAATGTAGACACGACAAATAAAACATCACATCTCACTAATCTAACTAATAAGGTATTTCATTACGATCACTACGATTAGAAGTAGCCTGTGACTTTAACCGACCATTACTAGTCAAATTTAACTAGGAATGCTAAACTTTATTAAAACAATAATCATTGTAAAACATATTAAAGAAAAAATAAGTAAAATACAATCTTAATGTATAATTATGTACTGACCGAAAGAACACGTGAACCTGGCTTATGGAGCCAGCTTCCTTAGTCAAATCAATCAATCAATCAACAACCCATAATGTCCCACTGCTGGGCTCGGGTCTCCTCTCAGGAGAGGGTTAAGGACATACGTCCGCACGCTGGCCAAGTGCGGGTTGGGGACTGGCAAGACAACGTTATGGCTACGTAATCTTACCGTTGGATGTTTTTAAGCCGCCCGAAGGCCTCCGACTAAGCTTCACGACTGTTATTCTATGATAACAACCGGGACTGACTGCTTAACGTGACCTCCGAATCACGGAGACGCTCATGGTATCATGCCACCAGCGGTCACCCGATGAGCGCCTCCTTAGCCAAAACACCACTATTTCTCTTCGATTTTTTTATACAGTCGCTACACCTCTATTCTCTTGTATTATCGGATAATATTTTTGTTATAACTACGTGATTTAGCGTTGAAATAACATAATATCTATACATTGTTAGTTATCTAATAATATTAACGTTCGTGTAATTTCAACTAAGCTAGGGGCCAATTCGTTCGGTTTGTACACATCCAAAATATCAAAGCCTTCTCAATCAAAATAAGTTTATTATAACAGAAAGGTTAACCAGGTTGTTAGCTAATATAATTTATGTAAATCAAGTTAGTGTTGATCCAAACTCGATCAAAGTTTGCGACCTTGTTATAAATTTTGGAAACAAACTATTGTATCTGCATCTTCACCTGAAAACAAATTAATGAATTCTGTGTCATTCTTTGAAGGTTCCATTTCTATTCGTGTTGCAAATGAAACTCACCGCTTCGATTACCGAGTTTATTAAATTTATAGCTTTGAATGTCGGTTGTTGCGGGAAATAGTCTAATAATAATAGTGTGTTACTCTGATGTTTATGGTAATAATATTATTAATAAATATCCTATTTGGGTAAAAATTTTACAAAGATACACACGCTTTAAATGAAAACATCGCAAAGAAATATCTACACGTTAAACGTCATGTCAATAATATAAATTAAAGGAATTTCCAACAAAATGCTTACAAGAGCTTGATCAAGAGCACTTTCAACACCTTCGGACTCGTCGCTAAGCTGCGCCTTATCGTCTTCGGAAGCAAGAATAGAAGTACCTACTATTGCAGAGGCGTCGAGCTCTACATCAAGCGACGAGTTTTTCTCTCTGCCGACGTCGCCATCACCTGTGCGTTGGCTGGGGAGATGCCGACCATCAGAAAGCCTGGGACCCCGACGACCACTGACTTCGCATAGGGCCCCCGTTACCGGTGGTAATGTGCACCACATGAAATGGACATATCCAATTAATGAGAATGTCATGCGGGCATATTCTTGGGCTACAGAGTTGGGGACGAACCTTACTGCGTACCTTGCTCGACTAGTCTCTCTGTTTCAGGAGCTTGAACTGTCAACGTATCGGCACAAAGATTGTCGGATCAAGTACGAGCTATACAGAGATGTCGCCTGCAGGATGATGCCGTACTTGAGAGGATACGATCGGACGTATGGAATACTTTGACAATCCCTTCTTCGTCACATGCAGATGCAGTGGATGTGGCGGTTAATGCTGATGATGTTGACGAATAAGTGGAGAGTGAAATTGTATCCGTAAGTACTCAATGTAATGATAGGATAAGGAGTGCTTTGGAGGATGCAATTCAGAAGTACCGGTATGTTAATTATAATAACAGACCTCGGTTACCATGCATAAACGCAATTTAGCAGTGGTAGCCCTGAATTTGTTATTACCGGATTATCTTGGTGATACTGAAAATTTGAGTGATACACATTCTATTTTGTACTGTGCGGCTATTGCAGTTTGTCGAGTAACTGTTGTTAAATTTATTGAACAAATCACTACTCGACCCAAAAATACTGTACCAGCTTGGCAGTATAGAATAGAACGTCGTATTGATGAGACCAGGACACTCATTGGCAAATTAATTGCTTTCAAATTTGGTAATAGGCAGTCAAGGGTCATGCGCTTTGTGAAACAAGCATTCTTAGGGACTACCATCAGTCCTCAAGAGTACATGTCGTGTGTCACGGAGAATATTGTTTTCTTGAAACAAAAAGTTTATGCATGGGCAAATAGGATAAGACGGTACAAAAAACGAGGAGACTGGTTTAATCAGAATTGAATGTTCCAAACAAATGAGAAGTGGGTTTATCGAAAATGGAAGGCCCCGAATACATGTGAACGTGATGGACACTTACCAGATGAAATGCCATAAATACATTTTGGCGTAACATTTGGTCAGTGTTTGTCTCTCATACAGATGGTGATTGGATGCGGGATGCTCATGTGAGTCAATAGCACCCATGGAACCAGTCATCATCGATAAAGAGAATGTAAGTTGTGCGGTCCATTCATTACCGAATTGGAAAGCACCTGGTCCGGACGGACTGCACAACTTTTGGCTTAAATGATTCCGAAGCTCACATGCGTGTCTGGCAGGATGCAAGCAGCACTGGATCGATTGCTATGAGGAGCCTTTGGGGAGGCCTATGTCCAGTAGTGGACGTTTTTAGGCTGAAATTATGATGATGATGTATGGTCATAGGGAGGGTCATGGTAGGTAACCACTGCACGAACGTCCTCCCATTTATTTATGATTTTAATAGGCTTCAGTCTAACAAATTATTTCGCCTTTCTTTTAGTTAAGAAATGAATATATGACTTGTAATACTTTAGTAATTGATATATATAGAAGAAAATATAATGGAACTGTCGTACCCCAGCATTATTGCATTGTACGTGCATGCTCTGTATAAGTAGGTACATTAGTTGTAATCAACAAAGGTAGACCTTTAGGTGATAATAGATTACGTAAGTAAATTCTAGTATCATCTTTAAGATGCCTTAATCTTGTCAGGAGGCTGTAACAGGAATATCGGTAGCGACCCTTGAAATGGAAGGCTAAAGTGCTTCCCGATGCATCGTCAGTACCGTGGTTGTATCTGATATCTACGATCACTTTGGCATTTGCTCACAATAAGCTACAAAACAGTGGAGAAGGCAGTCTTATAGCAGAAATAGACGTTTTATAAAAATTCTTATTAGAAAAAATAATCTCAAAATCTGTTCTGAAGTTCTCAAATGTAATGATTGCATGAAAAAATGCAGCCGAATTAAGAACCTTTTCAAACGTAGTTAGAAATACGAAACCCAAGTGTAGTGTTTTTATTTTTTGGAATAGGGGGCAAACGAGCAGGCAGATCGCCTGATGGTAAGTGATTACCGTTGCCCATGGACACCCGTATCACAAGTATGTTGCCGGCCTTTAGGATATGGGGAGGAGGATATGGAGGGGGATGAGGCAGGGGTTGGTGTATAGGCCTCCGGCATCCTCAATCAGCCGGTGGAACCCAGCGCAAGCCCTGTTTCACCCCGTATTTCTGTGAGGCCGTGGTATCATTTCGGTCGAGTTGGCTTACTCATGCCGAAGCGTGGCTGTTCGTGTTACGAAAAAATAAATCAGATAAAACCTACTTGGAAAATCGTAAACTTGATGAACATTTTGAACATATTAATGTCAATGTGATTAAACACCAACTCTTACCCACCATCACAACACACTATGTTTAAACGACTTATCCAAAAATTAAACCTGCTTGTGCCACCCCTGCTAGGTAAATCCTGGTACAGAGTGAAGTGTTGTCACTGACCGTCGGGGCACTTAGGATCGTGCCTTATCTATAGATTTACAGCCTGCGCAGATATAGGTAGGCGCAGACAGAAGTGGAGTGCTTTAAAGGCTCACTCCGAATTGTTGAAGCATAAGCTAGCAACACTGATTAGCTAGATTACGTTAATTTTTTAGTTTTTAATTTCCGGCAATTTTAATATTAATGGCTCTTTACCAAAATTTTATTATTTAATTAAGTGCTAATCGACTTGTAAAAATTTAAGAAGTTAGAGAGTGAGTAATTTAGAAATTGAACTCAATAAATTATTTTCTCTGAAAGACGATGAAAATTCTAACATGTATGTGTTGTGTCTTACATCTTCTTACACATAGATAAAACTTATACCTATATCCCAGATATTCAATCATATTTAAATTCAAAGAGACTTCAATTTCTAGTTCGGTCTACACGGGAGTCAATATTCTACACATGGCCGGCCGCTGCGAGCAGAGTGATATCACGGCATCACAGGTTGTTTTCGGACATCTATCATCCATAATTGGTTAGAAAACGTGAGTAAAAACTTAACCTATTTCAGAGTGGACGTACACCTGCCAACAATATCCTAAATAATTGCAGATCTTCAATCAATCTATCAATCAACAACCCATAATGTCCCACTGCTGGGCTCGGGTCTCCTGTCAGGAGAGGGTTAAGGCCATACGTCCTTACGCTGGCCGAATGCGGGTTGGGGACCGACAAGACAACGTGGTGAATACGTAATCTTACCGTTGAATGTTTTCAAGCCGCCCAAAGGCCTCCAACTAAGCTTCACGACTGTTATTCTATGATAACAACCGGGACGGACTGTTTAACGTGACATCCGAATCACGGGGACGCTCATGATAACATGCCACCAGCGGTCACCCATCCAGGTACTGACCACGCCATGTTGCTTACCCTCGGTGTATGTTTCTAATTACCGAGTGCAACTGGGCTATGAGCACCTCTTACCTCTCTGCTATTACCTTCAAACTAAAAAATGGTCTCGTCTCCTTATTTGATTCAGAAGTATATAGTACCCCGCTATAGGCACTACCCCTATTCATCCAATGCGTGTCGCAAGAGGTGACTAAGGCAGCAAACAAGGACAGCATCACTGCAAACAGATGAAAAACTTGAAACAAGCTTATATCGTGGTTGTAGTTCTGAAGGTACAACAACATCTGCGGGTAACACCGCGGGGCTTAGCTAGTCTTGTATAAGGTTCAAACGAAACATTCCCCGATGACATTGACAGAGCTAAAGTATCGCGCATAAGTGAAAGAATTAAGATAAACAACGTAAGATGATTGATCGATGCTTCTAGCTGCTCGAGATCCTCAAGCAGACATTAATCAAAAGTTCTTAAGCGCTATTAAAGCAACAGTCCTCTCTTTTTTGGGTTCTAAGCAACTTTTTAAGAACTGCGATTAAATCATTCGATTTTCACTTTCTAGTAAAAATTCCGACATGAATCATTATTTGAATCCAAAATTTTTAACCTTGAGAAGACAGTCACAAGTAGACCACAATTACATATATAACCGGTGTTCGCCAGTCTTTGAGATTATATTATTGGAGGCCCAATTTATAAAAAAGAGATGATTTTGAATACAGATTTCAATTTTCTTGTAATGAATTTAAGGACAAACTAATAATGGTTTACTTTTAGCTTAGTTAAGTCATGCTATCTAAGCCATTCAATGCTGTGGGTAGCACACAAGTGTGTTTTGAACATTAGGAGAGGCCTATGTCTAACAATAGTTGTCCATTGGCTTAGACCATGATAACTCAATAATTGTTTTTATCCTATTAAGGCTCATTCAAAAGTAACGCTATTGTGTTTGGCAGTCTAAGTATGTTTGTATTTTTTTATGTAAGACGGGGCAAACATGCAGCGATTGGTAAGCGATTACAGCGGCCCGTGGATACCCGCCACACCAAAGGCGTTACAAGTGCATCGCTGGCCTTCATGGGATGGGGAGGCCTTTATCCTGGAGGATGTGGAGATGGATGAGGGAGGGGTTGGTGTATAGGCCTCCGGCATCCTTACTCACTCGGTGAAATACAGTTCAAGCGTTGTTTCACACCGGTTTTCTGTGAGGCCTTGGTATCACTCCGGTCGAGCCGGCCCATTCAGACTGAAACGAGGCTTTCCTACGTTTAAATGTTCCATTGTAGTGTCTGAACTACTGAACTTAACTGTTTTAATGAAGAATGTGTCAATAGATTTGTAATAATGGCCCGAGCGACAAAGGCTATTTATATATCTCTGGTTTTTGAAACTTTTTCTTTGTAAAATAATTAATAATTTTCTTCTTCAATAATTTGATATGGGCAATCGCTCGGCATATTTTATTTGAAGACCGGTGAAGATCGAGTTGCATTATTAGAGGCAGGACGGCGAGGTTACAGGGGTACTATGGGTTACATTTTTCTAGCAGCACACAAGACGCAATAAATCATTGTCAGCTGGGCTCAGCTGTAGGGGCTCAGCCCATCTCTTTAATACTAAACCTTTTTTTAACAGGCACCTGGTTTAATTAATTTCTCGGGATGGTATTAGGTATGCGTTTAGTACCCCTTTTTTGCTTTGAGTTTTTTTGGCGAGCGTAACCTTTTCGGAGTTTATTTTTAGAAGTTATAAATTTACTCAAGAGGTTAATATTATCTGTATTTTTTACTTTATTTATAATCTATCTTGTAGTTCATCTCCTTAATTCCATATATAACCACGTGCATGTTACAATAATTGATTTGTCTTTCTATGTTCAGCAAAACAAAATTATATTTGAAAGCATCATTTCATTGGGCCTCGCCTTGTCAGAATTTTGAGGATTGGCTAATGTCATTCACTTTATAAAATTCAACGAACGAATTACTTTTAGCGTAAGTAACTGGTATTAGGGCCATTATCATACCTCGGCCTCAGCCTGGACAACCGCTGGAATTTCGAGGAGCATTCTGAGCGGAGGATACCGGAGTTTAGAGGTGGAGTTCCTATAGAGGCCATTGCCTAATTTAGGGGGCCTACGGGTGGAAAATCACTTCCTCTACGGTGCGGTGATACGATCCATGGCCCCCTATGGGACGATATGGGCCAAGAATTTCCTCCTGCTGCAGAACTAACTTAATTGAACGTACGAAGAAACAGCACCATCTCGTCGGAGGCGGCGATAGTCCTAGCTCGTTTTTTTGGGGGGATAGGGTGGGTGATGCGCCTCCAATATCCTCACTTACTCGATGGAACACAGAGCTAGGCTTGGCATCGTTCCTGGGGAGGAGGGGGACCTGAAATAATATGGCCTGGATTCTTCTCAGAGCAGGGCGCCTGAGAATGGCCATCGGGGTTGTTTTAAGTGTAATCACGGCTCCTGAGTCCGCGGAGCCGGAGATCCGAAATAATTTTCCTTCCACTAAAACAAAAAAAAATGTATAAAAATGGGCCATTACCATTCTCTTCGACACTACCAATACGTAGCGAGCATGGCTCTCTTATGGTATGAGAAGCTAGCGGTTGTCTCTATACTTTACTCAACCCACGGGAATACTAGATTTTTTCGGGATATAATGAAGCGATTGTGTTATGTGTATAATTTTCTATGTTCTCTTGTAATGAAATTTAAGGTTTAAAACTTTTTTTCCGATTTATGTTATTAAAATTTGAATTTTCCAACTTACTCTCTCTGATTACTATTTTTTGTTCACGCATAACCATGAATAAATTACATTGGGCCCGATGGGAATTATAATGGAAATTTTTAGTATAGTTTCTTTTAAATTTTCTCTTTAGATAAAACAGGTCCAATAAGATTTTTTCCTTTTTATTTTGATGTTATCTATTTAGCCTCTTTCCTTAAACTCCCGTAGGATAAATATATTAATTTCATGAACTCTTTAAAAAATCTTACGAATTTCTTTCTTTTTTTCTCATCCAGTTTTGTAACTGAATTATAGGCAACTAGCTATAGCACGTGGCTCCACCTGCGTGTTTGTTGATTATCTGTTATTAAACGTGAAAGCGCAGTAGATAGACATACAGGGTTACTTCCAAATTTGTAAATCTCTTAATTTACTCTCAAAATACTTTATATTTAATGTGTCGGTCTACCGAAGTGACTCTACTCTGCCTGATGGAAAGCATAAGCAGAATCTAAGAAGGGTGGTATTTGCGTAACTTTGTAAGAGTCTGGTGCTTGAAATAAGTTTAAAAACCTGTAGTTACATCATTACTAAATTCTCACCAGTATTCATTCGAAGGGGTGTACAAGTTTTCAAATCTGTATATTTAGATTCTCCCAATAATGTTTTTTAGTCACATAACTAGACACTACTAAATAAGAACTTTAGCGTGGGAGAGCCACGCTTCGTCATACATGGGCCGGCTCGACCGGAGTGATACCACGACCTCATAGAAAACCGGTGTGAAACAGCGCCTCCGCTGGTTTTACCGAGTGAGTGAGGATACCGGAGGCCCACAATCCAACCCTTCCCCTTATCCCCCAAGGCCGGCAAGGCACTTGTGAAGCCTGTGGTGTTACGGGTGTCCATGGGCGGCGGTAATCGCTTACCATCAGGCGATACGTCTGCTCGTTTGCCCCCAATTCCATAAAAAGAAAATAAAAGAACACATTTTAATAATGGTGCAACCAGAGCCCAACCTAAACGCTCCCCACTAGCCCAGGGGCCACTTCCTTAATCAAGGGCCCTACAAATAAATCCAGTGCCCTTCCACTTGGCTTACGAATCTTTGTATTCCCGGTAATTGAAGGACGGCACCGCACTTGTGACTAACGAGTTGTAGGTACGGTAAGGGTGGCGGAAGGTGCTTACCTTCATGCTTGCTAGATAGAAAAAAAAGTTACTTGTCTCACTGAACAGCAGCGAAACTTCAATAAATTTCCCCAATACTTCAATCATGCTACCAAATGTTGCTATTACATTATTCACATATTATACATTCAGCCACATCCACGGTGTGCCCACCTAATTCTAGATGTAAAATAACTTTGGCCGAATTCAATATTCTCTAAACAATATCGCAACACCTGTGCTGTATTTCCATTCGGGGCTCCGCTTGTATAAATATTCAATTTACCCTACTTCACCATACACTCGGGCGTGTTTTGATGGGCGAGGCCATAGGTACCCCTACAGAGAGGGGTTTGTACAGTTGTGTTATAATAAAACCAAATATAATTGGTTTTATTTATTAAAATGCTGTATTCAGTGCGTTTTGCCTCCCAAATTCGTTTTCCGAACGAAGATTTTTATCAATGCATAATAACTTTCACAAAAATCGTTTTACAAATATTTTTTATATTTTTTTTGATAAGGTCTTTAAGCCTTAAAGTGTATAAGTTCGTTAACGAATGGCAAAGTACTTATGACTACAGAATAGCACATTTAAATCTATTAACGTTTTGTTTAAACGCAGCAATACACACGTTTTCGGCAATAAGATAAATTATTGTAAAAAATGTGTGTATTGCTGCGTTTAAACAAAACTTTAATAGACTTAAATCTGCTATTTAGTAGTCAAATAATCACTGGGCGGTTTCGAAAAACAATAATATTCTTTTTTATTGTTATTTGGCCAAACTCGAAGGTTTAATGTGATCAATTGTTAGATGATTCCACCGGGTTCTGCTGTCTGTGATCACATTCTGAAAGATTTTAATATAGTACCTTTTTTCCTTGTAATGAAAGTCAAACCACACCGCCTACTTTTTGGTTTAGTTATTAGCGCTCGGGTCAGGCCAAATTTGTTGTTAGGTTTTCCATCAAGAAAGTTCTAATTACAGCCCGCATGGTATGACAGTTTGCCGGTGGTTATTTATGCCCGTGCCACAAAGAGCTCGTTAAGCTATTGATCCTGATTGTCATAAACATATATGCCAATGATTATTAGGAATAAATTGCCCTCCAGCATTAGACAAACAGTTCAACCTTTGAGTTCAGTTCATCCTCAGGCTTGCGGGGTTCCATAATCTAAAAATAAGATTTATGAAACAACTGATATTCAGGTAAATCAGGTTGAACTAGTAGCCAAACTCAAATTATCTTGTGAATAATAAAGGCTAGGCAGAAGAAGAAAAACGAAAGTTAATTCTCATACCAAGATCATATTTGGTGTCGCACAGAATTGGACACAAAGAACACCTAAAGCCAGAACAATAATTTGGGTATCACACAAGGTGTGATTCCATACTTGGATTGAATCTACAACAATCAGCGTAGTATAAAAAAGTGACAGTTTCAACCTGCGGTACTGTTGCGTAGTGGCATTAATGAATGTACATTATTATTTATTTTATATAAAGTATTAGTTAGAATAAATCTATTTACGTGATAAGCAAAAGGTTCACCATTTATTAAGTTATTTGTTATTTCAGTCCATTGTTGTGGTTAACGATGGAAATTTGTAAATAATTTTACGATTCGTACTTCATTTTCTAGTACTGTGATCTAAATTATCTTTGCTAGTTATAATTTAATTTGTTCAAAACCTTTTGATGTGAAATTTGTATCTAAACTGTTCAAAGTTTTAATATTGTTTTGTTGTGGTTTGAATTTAGTGATTTTAATGTTTTGAAAAGCTTTTGTGGTTTTGATTGTCTACTAAATGAGAAAGTTTATATTCTATGGTTTTTGTTAAAACGTGATTTATTAGAGAACCTTTCTGAGGAATGGTTGGGAGGAGAAATTGTGTATTATATCTAAATACCGATGTTTTTCTATTCTATTTACTATTTCGCTGATAGCAAAAGAGGAGTAACGTAATTCGAAGCCAAAACTGTTTCAATAATTCCTAGCTTGTTTTAGCAGATTAACTACTTTGTTTGTTTATAAAAAAATACAAAGAATGTATCAATGAAAATTATAAATAAATAAATTTAGGATTTTATATTGTTTTTTTTAAACTTTAGCATAGAAATTCATAATTTTGGTCTCAATATTACGTGTTTAATGTTTGTTTAAATATTTTTTTATATATGTCAAGCTAGTTAGTACGCAATGGCAGAAGCTGTGATCACGTATTATTTATATATTTAATGTACTAGATCAAACTATAACGAACATAAAACTTTAAGATATTGTTGTAAAATACATTGTTTGTGTCCCATAAACTAAAAAAAAACATTGGGGGACTTTCGCAGTCGGGTATAAAAATGAATGATGGGAAAAGGTAAAATATTCTTGAGAAAAAAAACGAAGACTGAATGGTAAAATACAATATTTAATTTTACAATCACAGGGAAATTTACAGCTAAATAAATATACTAAAAAATATTCCGTGGGAGAGCCACGCTTCGGCATGCATGGGCTGGCTCGACCGGAGTGATATCACTCACAGAAAACTTGCTTAAACGTACTTGCACTCTGTGTTTCACCGTGTGAATGAGGATAACGGAGGCTCATGCTTCAACCCTTCCCCCCATCCCCCAAAGGCCGGCAACGCACTTGTGATGCCCCTCGAGTTGCGGGTGTCCAAATGCCGCGGTAACCGTCAGGCGATACGTTTTCTTCTTTGCCTCCAATTCAAGCAAAAAAATGCACTTGGAACTTTTACAGATCGCACAACTAAATATAGGGTAAAAGAAGCAGATATTTACGTGACAACCGCTTTTCTCTATAATAATAAACCTTTCTATATTCTTTATAATAATAAGTTCGACGACAAACTAGTGTCTACTTAAATAGTAGCTGTTTTACTGGACAACGTTTTTCCTATCACAAGCTTTTTGGCTGTGAAAGTCCTGTCAAAATCGATTTAGTCATTCTAGAGATTAGCCCAAATAAACAACAGATAGACGGACAGACAGAAAACATTTTTGAAAATTGATTTGTGGCGTTCATTTCCGAACGTCACTGGCGGATGTCAAAACGGCAAGCAAAAGCTATAAAATTAATTGCCCCGAAAATTCTAAGTGAGCGCTCACCTCCTTCTTTGGTTTTTACTTCTAGTGCATGTATCTGTATATATTTCGATATAAGTACTTTATATAATATGCTTTCATATGCGCTTAGTACAAATCTGTTGATTTGAAATTACACAGACACTTAAATTTTATTTTAATGGTGTAGGTATACATTGTAAACAGGCTTAAAATGATCTTATAAAACTTGTCAAATTGTTAATATTTTATATTAGTCATTAAACTAAATTAATTAATTTATTTGTATATATTTATTGCCATCAGTAGACGCTGATGGTGATGATGATATATAAATGTAAGGCTATCAGCTCTTCTGATGTACATCACAAATATGGTACTTAATATGATAGCACACGGATTTGATTTGCTTCCGATGCAAGGAAAGTAGTGTCACACGAAGAAACTGAGTTATTCACGAACATAAGTTGCGATATTTTATAAGTTTTTTATGTAATACAGGGTAAACGAAACGTATCGCCTGATGGTAAGCAATTACCGCCGCCCATGGACACTCGCAAAACCAGAGACTTCACATGTGCGTTGCTGGTCTTTGGGGGATGGGGAGGAGGATGGGGGAGAGGGATGGGGAGGAGGATGGGGGAGAGGGATAAGCTGGTAACTAATATCAATGAATTGTAGCACTAACTGGCAACACTGCGGCTCGACGGGAGAGATACCACTGTCTCATAGAACCGTGGTTCACCGAGGCCCATACCCTAATCCCTCCCCCGATCCCCCTTCCCATCCTCCAAAGGCCGGCAACGCACTTGTGATGCCTTTGGTGTTGCGGATGACCATGGGCGGCGGTAATCGCTTGCCATCAGGCGACAGGTCCGCTCATTTGACCTATATTACCCAAAATTAAATTTTTACGGGTCATGCTACGATATCACACAAAAAATCTAGTAGGGTTGAGGAAATATGTATATTTCTGAATGTCTTATATGCATACATGCAGTATACGATAAACTAGCATAGTGATTGGTCTGTCTGTTTATTCTGGCCAATCTCTTGTTACCCCGAAGACCGACTTTCATAGGCAGATAGCTGAGCACGAGAACTTATCTTCTGTACTAGACATACCCGTGACACAGATCACCAGGCAGAGTAAATCAATCTGTCAGTTAAACTAAGAAGATGATTTGAAAATTAATTTATACAACAACGAACCAGTATTTAGATTACATAAATTATTAAAAGCGATATAACAGACAATATTGTAGGTACCGCATCCTCTACAGAACTATCTCAATAATAGTGTTGTTTGGGTTTATGAAATTAATCAAATTGTGGGTAGTTAAGACAGCTATGTGGACATCTGCAGATTGATGTTCTGCTGGCAATAGTAGCTATCTTTATTCCAGTTGTGGCTATTGTTCTTCCTTAATAACATAACGTATTCATAGGGAAATTGACTGTTCATTTTGTTACTTGAACGTGGAAAATCGATGTTATGTTTTTACCCGACTGCGAAAGAAGGAGGGTTATGTTTTTCTAGTGTATGTATGTCTATTTCTTTGGTACACCCTAGAGCCTAAACGGCTTGTCGTATTTTTATGAGAGTGGTGTCAATAGATTCGTCTCAGGCGTGAGAGTGACACTGGTTACATCAAAAATAAAAAAAACAATTACTTAAGAATTTTCGGAGACAAAACGAAAAGACAAAAAAAAAATTTGGGAACATCGAGTGTGGTAACACAATGAATAATTTTTAACGGTAATTACGAATATGTATAACAAATGTTTTTCATAAATGATATTAACGCAGTCGGGTTTTATTTTTTTTAATGATTCTCATCAATATACATATCTCACAATATCAATAGTACAATCTGTAGAATAAACAGTTTAATGGATATTGGAAATGGTGTTAGCATTGTTTTATTTATAAGATTGACACTGCTTATTTAACAGCTAAAGAAATTAAAACAGTGTCTTTACTTATATACATATAAAGACCGGCAAGTAACTTGGCCAGATTCGTTAGATGCGCAGAAGTCGTTTTTTGAGGTCCCTCTGGTTGATGGAGGGACGCGGGGATTGCAGTTGCACCGTTCCGAGCAAGCGATTGCAGTGTCAGTCGTCTACACTTAGATTTTGTTTGTTTTGATTTTTTGCACTAAGTGTACTATACGCTTTGCACCAAGTTACGTGTTGGCGCCTATACATACGAACTATGTAAAAAAATAGTAGAATTTTCTTTTTATTTTAAACGTATATAGTTTTAATTACATTATTATAATTGGTGTCTTAGAACTGGTCTCATACTGGAACCAAGAGGTAACTTTAACACTTCAATGGTTGATAAGTAATATCTTCGAGTTTGGTCTCATTTGTTTTTTGTTGGTTTTTACTCCTTGACGATTTTCATATATAACCCGTGGTATGAACTTTTATGGATGGTCTAATCAAGTGTTAACTAATTGTGAGACGTTACGCTGCACCGCTTTGTCATTAGTTATGCCGTCTAACAAACTAGTGTAACAGGCAGCGATAGATCGCATATTATTAGGGATAGTTTTCCGCGACCATTGACGTAAGCGCTGTGAATTTTATGACACTGACGCGTTTCGTTTAACGTAGTATAAGTGCGTAACAAGTAATAATAATAATTAAGCCTTTTATTTGAGCTCAAAATACATACCTAAGGGGTTCGTCGTATTTTGTGGGTGGTGTCAATAGATTCTTCTTAGTCGTGAGAGTGACACTGGGCTACATATATATATATATATATATATATATATAAAGAAAAATTTTAGAAAAAACAAACTGAAATAATTATACGCAGTTGGAGGTTTTTTAAATAATTGATAAACAATTTTATTTATTCATTCATTTTTAAAACTATGTTACACTTTTTTCAATTTTTTACTTCACAATGAAACTGAAAAAAAAAATTGTATTAATTGGACATTTATACATTTATGCAACAAGGAAGCAAACCACACTCAGGCCAAAATCGAACAATTATACTTATCTCCCTATAGATAGGCTGCATGTTTCGATTTGGCATGTATGCATTTGGTACCTTGTAGCATAAGTAGGTCATAGTAGGACAGAAACTTTTACATGTGTGCAATAATAAATTATTAATATTCGATTTCTGACTTATAACTGTACCTTGCTTCTTCGTCTACGGCTCTTTTCATTAATGTCTTAGATGATGTTAATAAATTTGGTACTTAAACCATTTGCTCCAACATATAACATACAAGGTGTAGTTTCAAAGCGAATCAACAACATTGCATTGTGCAGGGAAGATTACCAATTCACGCGGTACTGATACACAGCGCTGATTTACAGCTGGCCTCTGACTTTTGCGTCCACAGTTACAAACATAAGAAAACGCACACAGCCGAAACAACACAGTATACATAAAATTGAAGTACAATAATTAAAAAAGAGAAAACAAATAATGTGGGTCGACATGTGTGTCATGTGTTTGCATGATCGATAATGAGCATATATGGAGTAACTACCTCATGTACAGTTTAGTATATATCTATATATGTTGATTGGAAGATTCCGAGCCGAGACCAGAACAGCGAAGGGGCGGGTCCTAAGGTGATGTAGCTGAGTGTATCCCTTACTTTAGAGCCAAATTACTCGGTCAAACAAGCTAAATGTGCTGCGTCGAATGTCTTCGTAGATCTCACTCATCTCGAATTTAGTGCTATCTTGGTGACTTGCCCATTTCTTGTTTTAAGAAGACTATTAAAAAACTGAAGAATATTGAAAGTAGAATATACTTCAACTTAGATTGCATCATTGTTTACTAACTGACCACGCGAACTTCGTATTTCCATATTAATTTTCTTGAAAATTTTCTTTTTAATTACCGAAAAACTTATTTTAGTAAACTTAACTTACCCGTGTTTACTGCAGGGCCGCAGTGTATATGACTAAGTCGACTAAGAAAATATGCCTACCCTGGTTATCTTTTTTTTTTCTGAATGAATCTTGTCTTGACAATAACAAACACATAAAAAAGAATTATCCAATTTGGTGCAGTCGAATGAAAGTTATGCGCGTACATACGTATTTGTGATTCATTGTAATTTATATAGATAAAGTTATATATTTATTAGTTATATATTATGTCTATATCTATCTTATCTTATTATATTTTAGGTCAGAAATAGGCAAAGAAGTAAGCGAAACAAATTTTATATTGAAGTCAATTCTGTAAACCCAATAGAATGTTAAAACTGTATTTATATAGATATATAGGAAAAAACTTTAATAAAGTTTTCGAATATCTTTCTGTCTGTTTGTTTGTCTGTTACGCTTTCATGGCTAAAGCACCGGCCGATTTCAATGAAATTTTGCCGTGTTGATACTTTGATTTTTTTACCGCGATAACCAACATACTCGCCGCATACTCTTCAAGCAAAATATAGTTCTTTATTTACATTAGGGGTGAAACTTTTTCTCAACTTCTAGTGGGGTTAAACTAAATTTCCAAAAAAAATAATACAAAAATTTTTAACGCCCGCCCTCGTAAGAAATATATTCTGTGTCGCGGGGGTCTTTATAAACATACATGAAACGGACACAAAGAACACCCATACTCCCTATAATATCTCATAACAGTTAATGTATAAACGTCTCTATATTGTCACGGAAACATATACTTGTCTCGCTTCAGTAACACGGCGGGCTCCGTCTATCGGTCACTATCGAAAACGTAATGGGCCATGGCTGACTGATGTGTGTACATGTATTTATATTTATGTTCCACTTGAAGTTTTAAAGCTGAACACAAATGTGTATAAACAGACTGTCTTGGGGTTTCCTTTCTTTCTTAAAAAGACAATTACTACATCAGGAATATTTTTTGTGTCGCCGGGGACATAACAAAAAAAAATCTAAAAGTTTTTATTACAAGTAGTTCTTTCAGGCACCTTCGAAACGTACATTACTGACCACCAGTCAGTTAGGAGACATGGGCGGCACATTTTCACTTTATACTGACTCTCTGTGCGATTACGGTTAATCCAGTTCCCTGTCGAATGACTCTTTCAAGAATTTTATGGGCTAGAGAAAAACCTAGCTGCTTCACAAGCTGAGCTACTTTAAACTTGAGGACCAGTAATGTGGGGAGTGTCCAGGAAGTACTAGTTGTGTATTCCTTTGTTTTAATACAAAAACAACCCAAACAAGACGAATCCTTGCAATGCATGTAATGTTTGTAGAGCTATAATAAGTACGTATTCCCTAATTTGTATGTTTTTTAGACACATGTTTATCTTAACTTTAGCCTAGTTTAAGATAAGAAGTCCGTGCAAGGTATCAATCAAGGTATCAATCAGGCGGAGACGCTCGGTATTATTAATCCACATGGATGACCGTGCGGATTAAGGATAGAAACGAATGAAAGATAGGAAGCATAGGAGGCGACCAAGGGAGAAAAAAAAAATATGCAGGATAAAGAGAAGTAAAATTTAAAACATTAAACACAACAGGGTAAGAAAGGAGGATCTAAGGAGAGGTTCATGTCCAGCAGTGGACTGTAAAAGGCTGATGACGTCATGGTGATGTGACGTAAAAGGTATCAACCGTCATTAAAACTTTAGCAAAATAATAAAAAGGAACGCCATCAACCGATATTGTTTAAAAATAGGATATGACGTATTTTGTTATATATTTTTAAATAATCAATACAGCTTTCGGTGTCCGATAAGCTTCCACACCTGCAGACTTCATTAGTATAAATCTACTGTATAAAGCTGCTTACTGATGCATTTTTATGTCGTTATTTGGCGTCTGTTGGTGTCGTGTGGACGCTTACTGAAAATAATATATGAATCCACTCGACTATACAATTTGATGGTATTCATAGTATTCTAAAAGGTTTTTAATAATCCACTGGACTTAGGCCTCTCACAGAAAACAGGTTTGGCCTACTATACCACGTCTGCCATGACGAATGACACGAAAAAACGTATCATTATAATCATCTCAGTCGAAAGAAGTCTGCTGTTGGACTGGTGGACATTGGCCTTCCCAAGGCTCCCCTCAACAACCGGTTTCTTGCGACCTTCACCAGGTCACTGGACCACCTTATATGGACCCACGCTCTGTCTTCGTGGTTGCCACTCCAGAACTCTCTGGCGCCATGGGCCATCTTGTCTGCGAGCAATGTGCCCAGCCCACTGTCACTTAAGCCTGGCAATTCTACGAGCATTGTCGATGACCTTGGTTCGTCGGAAAAAATGTATACTTCATTTGGTTTATGTAGCCATTTTACAACATGGTTTTTTAACATTTTAATAGGACATAATACTATTATTCAAAATTGTAATGCTCGATATACACATTTTAATAATGTGACTTATTCTATACATGTCTCTCTTTTTTTTTATTAACGACGCGGTAAATCCCTTCAAATCTCTGTATTCCGGGGACTTAGAATTCAGGAGTATGTAGTGATTCCACTAAAGACCACAGCGACGGCCAGATTAGGAGCTCTGCTCTGAAGAGGAGCTGGATCATGTTATTTCAGATCTTCCTAAGCAGTCTCCTGAAGGAAGTCTAACTACAAGTGTAATAAACATTAAGGTTCTTGTATTAAACAATGTGAAGCTCTTATACTGATATTTTTTATGTAAATCCTACCTTTTCTGTACATTTTCATTTTACCACATCACTTAGATATTTTTCAATCTTATTGTATATTCGATACGAGACACTACTGCCGTCTATCGCCCGATAGTTGACACTTACAGATGCCCCTATCAAATAGTAAAATTGCTTCATACGTCGTAGGGAAAATAGTCAGTTATACTGCATATATCAATTTGTCTGTTTTGTCTTACTAAGGAATAATAGATTTTGTTCGTAGAGAAAAATCGCACTATGATCCCGGGTCTTTTAAGCGGGGCGTCAAAAAGCATCTCACTAGGCCACCATAGCGTGGGTCACCTTGCTGCGTTCTCCTTATTTGCATTGAGGATCGTGACCACCACTCTCGAACTCTGCTCATGCTTTCAAAATTCTGTATGTATTGTTTGTTATGTACAAAAAGTATGTATGTATTTATATCAGTTGTCTAGTACATATAATACAAGCTCTGTTTAGTTTGGGACTTGATTGCGTTGTGTGTTCGCTGTCCCACGTATTTATTTCTAAACAATTATTTATGGGTAGAATATCATAATACTCGATCAACATAAGACTACTGCTAAAAAACTATTTCGTAGCATTATATTGAGTGCGCGAGGTTACCAAGCATCGATCCCTCCCTGTAACTTCAAATGTATTCCATTCGCAGTGTTAAAATAAATAAATAGACAGGGCTCGTAGTTCACCGCTAAAAGCGTAGGTAAATACATTGTAAAGTTAAACAATCTTAGTCAGGTCTTTGGTCTATGATGGGAGTATTCGTAACACAATGAGACCCTTTCGTGATACGGAGGCCATTAATCAGTTGGTCCCAGTTGCCATATTAACATCTGTGGTCATCGTTACAGATTGCTACAAAGGTTGTTGTGGGCTTATGGACTCTAATGGGTAGTGGAGTCCATCAGTCACAATAATTTTTCTAAAGAATATTAATATTATCTAGTACTTGGGTTGTGGACATATGATACCAGTTTCGCCGTATCTTAGCAGACTTAAAGCTGACCCCAAGCTATAAGGAAGAGGGAAAATTATGTTTCAAAGTAAATAAAATTAAAATTTCTTTATGTAATTTCAAATTAGTAACTCATTAAATGCATGTAAAAAGGCATTTTTTAAACTTTTCGTTTTCTTTCACCTGGTTCGGGGTAATCTTTGGAACGGCTAGACCGAGTTTGATGGGCCTTTCACTGGCAGCTGACTCATAGCTTATTTAGTTGCTGTGTATAAATACGGTTGACTGCACGGTTGGATGATGGTTTTAGTGGTATTGCGGCTTGCTACTCCGCCAAGTGTTGTGCATTCAAATCCCACATGGGACAAAACTTTGTGTGATCCACAAATTGTTGTTCTCAGTCTGGGTGTTTTTTGTGTTCATTTCATGTATATTTGTAAAGTCCCTCGTGACACAGCTTGTGTTTCTTCACTTGGCAGTTGTATTTTTAAAAGAAAAGAAAGAAAAGCGCAATATATAAGATATTAGAGACTTGTCTATTCAACCTGTCTTTCCAATCCTACCAACTCCACACACATGTCTACGCAAACTGGTCACAACTAACTTTGAATGAGTCAAACTGTATAAGACTGAAAGCTGCACTCAGTCGTTAACCAGTCCGATATATGAGTTATTCAACGTAACCAAGTTACAAACTTGCTGGGCTACATCCTTTGACAATAATTTATAGATAAACTAGCGATTTGTTCATATGTGTTAATATTATTCAAAGGACACAAAACACTCAGACTCAGAATATAAATTTGTGGATCACACAAAGTATTGTTCTATGACGAGTTTGAACCCACAATACTAAACCTAGAAAGTGGTGAAGTGACCAGGAAGTATTTTTTTAAGGAATATGGGGCAAACGAGCAGACATATCACCATCAGGTTTCGTTTTGCTCGTTGCGGTGGAGGATTTATGTCGCCCATGAACACCCGTAACACCAGAGGCGTCGCAAGTGCGTTATAGGCCTTTGGGGGAAGGGTAGGGGGACTACACAGCGCAGATTTCACACTGGTCTTCTGTGAGGTAGTAGTCCTCCAGCGAAGTTTATTATTGAGGTAGCAAAATAGCAGAATTTACAGTCCACTGCTGAGCATACGCCCCTCCTAAAACAGGAGGGGAAGTACATCACGCTGGCCAAACAAATTAAAATTCAAAATCATTTATTCAATTAAGACACTAAGTGACATTTATGAACGTTGAATTAAAGCTACAGATAAAAATCATAGATCGACACAAACAGACGCGACGAGATTATTGTACTTAGTTTGCTCTCTAGATGCCTCTTACGACACTCATGGGATGAATAGGGGTGATTTCACTCTGTATTATTAATCTGTAGCTATACGGAGAAGGCATCATTATTAAACTACTGCGAAAAGTAGGAAAATTAATAAAGTAATCAGGTACGTCCACAAAATACATTTATTCTTAAAGTAGTTTCGTAAAGTCCTTCGGCGTCCCGTATGTAAGTAATTCAAAGTAAATGAGTTAGGGTGGCCAACCAAGTTGTTGGAGAGTCCCACTAAAAACTAAGGCCAGTGGCACCGTGGATTAACGATAGTCTAAGACTCAACAACGGTTAGACAGTGAACGAATCAGTTAAAAGAGAATCAGTTCATGAGTGAAGTGCCACGTTCTCTCTTTAATATTCCTCGGCATCGTATAAAGTTAGATATCCATTCATCTATCATGAGATTAGCAACGTATTATAATTACATAGCTAGTGTTTCCGCTAACAGATAATTTATTAATCATCAACATCTTTGTCTCCTCACAGGAGAGGGTCAAGGTCATACGTCCCCACACTGGCCGGGTGCGGGTTGGGGACTGACAAGATCACGTTGTGGCCACTTAATCTTGCCGTTGGATGTTTTCAAGCTGCCTAAAGGTCTCCAATTAAGCTTTACGACTGTTATTTTATGATAAAAACCGAGACAAAGTACTTAAAGTGACCCCCGAATCCCGAAGACGCTCATGGTATCAGTCACCCATACAGGTACTGACTGCGCCGTCGTTGCTTACCAACTGGGCTAGAAGTGCCTGGAATAATTATTTATTTTCATACATTTAAAAAATTGTGTCTTCGAACATATTCCAGGCTGAGTAAAAATTAAAAGTATAAAATGGAAATTAAATACATAACATATTTTATATCAATATTTTATGTAGGTATTTATTTGTAATTTTTTCCCCTAATGAAATGGCAGCCACCTAATCAGCTATTTCTGTCAATGTCAAGTATTTAAAGTCTTCAAATCTTAAATCTTCGAGTCTTCAAGTCTTCGTCGTGATAAAAATATAAAAAATGTGGATGAAATGAAATGGGGAGGAACCGTCTTTCGAAAAAACAAATAGCTATCTCATTTTTCACTTTATACTTCTAGTTTGAACTTAATTTATTTGATGTTGATTGAACTGTTATTTTAATCGATTATTGTTTTTTTAGTTCAATTGGTTTTACTAACGCAGAAGTTTTAGAAATAGTGAAAGAGAAAAGGCTGCTGATATCTACAATAGTAATTAAAAGAGGCAATATGGTACGCCATCTTATACGTCACGATAACTTAAAAATAACATCATAGAGGAAAAAATAGAAGGAAAGAGAGGAAGAGAAATATCAAGACACAGTTATATAGACCGGATTAAGGAAAAAGTGGGGGTTGCGACATACGGCAAGGAAACTGCTCTTTAAAGAGGAGAGCTGGATAAAGCTGCATAGACTGCTGCATTATTGTCTAACCTGTCTTTTATAAGAGTCAATTAAATTAATACTATTATTTAATTTTAAAATATACTTAGTTTGTTTTTGATATCATTTTATGTACTAATTAGACTTAACTATTTCATAAAAATTGTTTGAATGCTACAAATGTTGGTAAAGCTATATTAAATAAAAAAATACCTTAGACTGGCGTTATATTATGTATTTCAATAAAATAGTTTGAATGGTTATGCCTGTGCAAATAGTACCTTATACTCAATTCTTTAAAATTAAACTTGTCTTTCTAGTTAAGTACATTTAACTAAATATGGTGAAACCGGCGCAAATTCCTTAACGAATTTATCCAAGAGTTAGTGGGCGGGCAGATGGTACACAAGGAGTCTACAATGTTCTACTGAGACTCACTTAATTAAACCTATATATGTTACTATGTTTGTGTGTTTAGTTGTTTTGAGTGTACACACTTTATTTATTTAGGATTTCTGTAAAGGTCCAATAATGAGGCAAGAAACAGAAAATTCGAGAAGAATTGTAAGAAATAGAAACATTTCTAAAAAACCACTTCGTATTGCTATTTATGTTTTAATTTTTTAGTCTGGCTCAAAGACCACAAACTGTAGTGTTGAAACATGTACGTACATTTTTTTATGGAATCTCGGGCATAAGAGCAGACCTATCGCCTGATGGTAAGAGATTACCGCCGCCCATGGAAATCTGCAACACCTGAGGCGTCAAAAGCGTGTTGCCGTTTTCACATCGGTTTTCTGTGTGGTCGTGGTATCACTCTGGTCGAGACGGCCCATTCATAAATATAAATGATGCAAATAAATGTACATATAGAGAGACGTTCACTTTCCATTATTACCGTGGGAAAGCCACGCTTCGCAGGCTCGACCGGAATCATACCATGGCCTCACAGAAAGCCCACACAACTTGCGTTGTGCTTTACCGAGTGAGTGAGGATGCCAGAGGCCCGGTATTTGCTTACCATCAGGCGATACGTCTGCTCGTTTGCCCACTACACCATAAAGTTCTAAAACAAAATTCTTGTATACCACTATATTTCTCTCTATTTTAATTTATATTTAGTTTGAAACATTTAAAAGTGACAGGTTCAAAGGGATATATATATACAAATAGTTCCATAGCGGGTAACTACATTATGAATTAAATATAAAAGTAGCTTTTCATAGTGAAATTAATAACGAATTACCTTTTACCTTTACGTACATTTATGTAAAACTATAATAACTAATTGGTATTTGAAACGTAAAAGATTATTAGAGGAATACACATTAACACTATTTAGTTAGGATTATTATAAGTTTTTAATGGAATAACAGGCAAAAGAGAATACGGACATCCAAGGTAACGGTACCCATGGACTGCTGTACCTCAAAAATTATAATTGTTTTGTTACCTTTTGAGGCCTTCTCTTCACGACGAGGGAGAGAGTTTCAGTCTCACCCATTCGATAAAACATGTCGAAAGAACTGTTTATCAAATATTTTCTGTGAGGAAGTGTCAGTCCATTTGAGCCTACCCCCTTAGCCAAGTTGATATTCTACAAAAGTAACATAACGACTCCTGGTGACTGATTAAGAATATGAAGTATCTTCACCCTAGAGCCTGCCTAACTTTTTTTTACCTGTGAAAACCCCCACGGGCAGTCACCCCACCAGACTTTGCGGAAGGGCGGTGTATCAGAATCGGACCGACTAAAACCACACGGTTTACCACTCAGCGCCTGATAAGGGAGGGATCCGGAAGTTGCTGCTATTTACATATCCGGGCCCCTCCCAGCGCCTGCCCGCACTGAAGCAGGCATCGTCTGATGGTTAACTCTCAATTTACGCGTACGCGTGTGCCGTACGTCGCCTCCTCGCGGCTGGTCTTTAAAGCAAATGGAAGTATAGCAATTCAACATTTTTTTTGTCATTTGTGCATATCAATGGATAAACCTGTTTTTTTATACGATTCTACTCCAGAATGTTCCTTTTCCATTACCACAATAATATCTTGGAGATACAGGCATGGTTAATTTGTTACATGTAGAAGTTAATCAACAATGCGTGTCGCAATACACGATTGTTCCCCACCGTCCTCTTCGGTTCTACGGCATATTATACACATGTTCACACATACTCAGGTCCACCTCTAGCCTCTATGGGCCTGTGTCAATGATAATGTAAATAATCATTAGCTTATAAGCTAAAATTGTAGATGTAAAATTTTGTAAATGTTAATAAATTACATTATTATGATACTACTAGTTCATGCCCGCGGCTCCGCCCGCGTGTATGTCGGTTAGCGCGCCAAATAGTAACCTTTGTGTTTTTCTGATGTATAAGCTATATTACTGTAAAGTTTCATCCAAATCCGTTCAGTAGTTTTTACGTGAAAGAGTAACAAACGTCCATTCATACAAACTGTCGTGTTTATAATGTTAATAGGATATGATATCAAAACTATAGTATAATTTTGTTCACAGTTATACACTTGCCTAGTATATATAAAAAAGGAGTGAAAACCTACGTTAAGAGTAATTTAAGGGATGTAGGGAGAGGAATATGAGCAGGAATAAATTCATAAATAGGAAATCTAGTCTTGGAGCAATGTAAATTTTTTTTTCGTATTCGTCTTTCTAAATGTCAAAGATTGATTAAAGTTAGGCGTCACTAAAATAAGGGAATAGAAAGTAATACGAGAATTTTATTTTGAATATAGTTTCCGTTTTTTTAGGTAATGTTAGCAATATATTTGTAACTGCCTCGGTGGCGCAGTGGTAGCGTACGCGACTGCTGTCCATGAGGTCTCAGGTTCGAATCCTGGGTCGGACTAAATGTTTGTATGATCTGCAAATATTTGTTTCGGAGTTTGGGTGTTTTCTATGTATAATATGTATATATTTACAAAAAAAAATGTATTTATGTATTTATATCAGTTATCTAGTACCCATAATACAAGCTCTGCTTAGTTTGGGACTAGATGGCGTTGTGTGTTAGATGTCCGAAATATTTNGCTGTGCTTGAGTTCTCGGGTCCCGACCCCGAAATTCCCGGACCAGGCCAAATGATTGTATGATCTACAAATATTTGTTTTGGAGTTTGTACGTTTTTCTTTGTATAATTTGTATAAATTTACAAAAAAAAGTATTTATAGCAGTTATGTAGTACTCATACTACAAGCTTAGTTAAGGAGTAGATGGCTTTGTGTCAGGTTTACAAAAATATATATATATATATATATACTATCTTGTCTTGGCAATGCGCTTAAGTTGTGGTTGTAATAATTCTTGATTATTTAACAAACAATAACATCTCCTCAAAATTGAAGGTCATTTAGAGTTAAAATATATTTATCAAATTTAAATCGGATTAAATTTGAATAGAAACACTTCAATTAAAATCGAATTATTAAAATTGGTTCACAATCGTTAGAGAGTCATCCCGCGTTCTCAAAATGTATTCATCGGGAGCTTAATATCTTCAAATAAACTTCTTGACCTTTCACTGAAATAATTAGAGTATAATGGCATTACTGATATAAATGTAAGTAATACAACCAATTGAATAAAATTTTCGTTTAACATTACTATTGAAAACTAGCTGAGCCACGCAACTTCGTCTGTGGTGTGATATTATATTATAAAACGTGGACAAAGTTTACCATAAACTTAAGACAAGCTTAAAGGGTAGATAGATATATTTGCGTACTTTCTTTTAGAATTTTTTCAAGGTAGTATAGCCACGCTGGGGGGGCCAGGGCCAGCTCGACCGGCGAGGTACTACTCTCGCATAGGAGATCGAATCGATAAAATAACAGCGCTCGTGCTGTCGTGTTTCGTTGGTGAGTGCGAGGTCGCAGGTTCAATGATGCAGAAGTATCACTAGGCCGCCATGGTGTTTGTCGCCATGCTGCATTATTGCATTGTCTACATTCGCAGTGAGTATGGTGACCATCACTCTTGGATTTTGCTTATGCTTTCCATCAGGCAGAGTAGAGTCACCTTATTAACCCCATACATAGAAAGAAGACTAGCTGACCTGGACAACTTGGTGTGTATTGCTGAAGAGAAATGAAATTGCCTTGATTCAAGAACATTTTTCACTAATGATTAGTTCCCATTGGTCGTTTTGTGATGTTATACACACTATACGCCTTACGCCTAGGCACTACTCAGTTATTAAAGAATTTCTTGATTTAAACCAGTAGTTCCTGAGATAGGTTCGTGCCACTAAACTAACAAACTCTTCAGCTTTGTTAGTAAAGATTGACTTATATTCCATCGTGTTTATTTTTATGAACAGTTAACTTGAGAATTAGCAACAACCTGAAGACTAAGACAGTCTATAGGCTTTTATATTTTATAGCAATATTAAGAAATTGTATCTAATTGTTATTGTGAACAAAATGGTCAGTGTTCAACAATTTGATGAAATTAAAGAATATTTTCACCGGCGTAATGTAATTTTCATGCATAATTTCTATATCGACTGCAAAGTTGGCATTGTGGTTCAAGCAGTCATCTTGCCGCTTTTTACTGAGCTGAGTATTGTGGGTTCTAACCCCACATGAGAAAGCCCTTTGTGTGATTCACAAATTTTTGTCCTGAGACCATACTCAGAACACCCATGAGTTCTCTGCGTTCATTTCATGTATGTTTGTAACACGCTACACAGTAACATACCAAGCGCTATAGTTGACCTTAAAAAATATTCTCATTGGGTTCCGGTTTCGCACTCACCAACTATACGCGACAACACGTACACTGTCTGTCTGAATTACACCCAAACACAGAACAAAAGATCGTACGTATCACACAACGTTTTGTCCTGCGTGGGAATTAAACCCTACGACCTCTGACTTTGCAACCAGGAACACTAACAAGTAGACAAGTAGGTCCGTCTGAGCAATAATTCTGAACATGATTACATGTATGTAAAGTAGAGGCGCTCATAGCCTAGTTGCACCCGGTGATTAGAAACAATCACCGAAGATAAGCAACCGCAAAAGGTAGGGTATGCGACTGCTATCTCTGACTGCTTGATTTTCTGATTCGATTCACGGGTCAGGTCAAATTTTTGTATGATCTGCAAATATTCTTTTCGGAGTCTGGGTGTTTTCTATGTATAATATGTATTTATTTACACAAAAAGCGCGTTCGCTCTTCTCCGTTAGGGACTTGATGGCGTCGTGTGTAAGATGTCCGAAATATCATATAATATATATATTACTATTCAAAATTGTAATGCTTTCTACTGCGTAGTCGTTTAAACTAACTATAAATCTGATAATACTCACAGGAACTGGTACAGTTAAACGATATTAAATCTAAAATGCAAATGTTACAAGTTCGATACGGCGTAGCTCTTTTGTAAGAGATGGCCTTACGAAGATATATGGTGACTTGAAGTGTTTTAGTGTTACGTCTTTTTCTCAGACAGTGTATAAGTACAGGTTAAAATACATGCAGATTATTACATATAGGACGTATTTCAAGACCAATAAGGTGTCAATGAACGTTAAGGAAAATTGAGACTTAAAAATCACAGATTTGTTGCTGATTTTTACCGAAATATAAAGTAGAATGAGTCTGGAAACAGCGTTGTTAAAATTTATATATACATACATACATACAATCACGCCTTTTTCCCAGTGCGGTAGGCAAAGTCAATTAATCTCCACTTACTACGGTCCTGACATACTTCTTTTGCTTCGTCCATATTCATTAATCGCTGCAATGCATGCAGCGATTAATGAATGCTGGTCGGTTCCTGGTGCTCTTCACATTACCCTTTTTCAGAACATCCAATTTGATCGATAAATGTTCGCCGCAGACGACCTCTTCCGACACTTCCACACACATTCGCTCTGTGAATTTATGTGTATGAGTATTTACATATAAATATACGCAATCATAACATAAACAAGAAATAACAACGTTAGTTTTGAATCGAAGTGCAGCACTAAAATTAGCAAAATATTGATTAAAGAATGAGAAAGTATTACATGTAGATGGCGGTGTTTCACGACTGTGCTTTGGAAAGAACGTTAAGCTGTTGGTCCCGGTTATCATCAAAATCTATGGCAGTCAATACTGGGAGGTGAGTTGCCTCAAATATACTGATAATTAGTTCAATCTTCGAACTCAGTTCACCTTCAGATGCTAGTCGCTTCGTGGAAAAACTGATATTCAGGTAAAACTGGTTGAACTATTAGCCGATCTCAAATAATCTTAGGAATATTATTAGCCTTATATCTAGGAATATGGTTTATATGATAATGAAAAAGTCAAGAAGATTAATGAAATCAAAGTTAAGCTCCTTATACAACAACATGTATCATAATATATAGTGCCATTACTTTTCGTATAACGCTTCCATATTGATACTATATCTACAAATTGCATTCATTCCCAATGCTCACGAGGAAACTAATCTGCTAATGCGTCCATACTAAGTCTGGATAGGTCTCCTATTGCCAGGGTTTTAGCAACTGTTTCATTGGCACTACTTCGTTCAAGCATGATCGTATTGAATGTTACCTTTGACCATATTTGACAGATGAAAGATTTTCGTTCCTGGTGCTTTTAACGAAAATACACTCAAATGTAAGTCTAATATACTCGATATACCCGAAATCTTTAGAAAAGGATTTTTAATTACTAGTAGTTTTTACTTCAATGAAAGTAAACTAGAAAATCCTAAACAAAATGTGCTCCATATGATAAGACTTTTGCAGTTTTGAAATAAATATAGTATATCAGACATCGAACACAAAATGTCATCTAGTCCTAAACTAAGCAGAGCTTGTACTTGGGATACTAGACAACTGTACGTATTGTATATTATCTAATACCTTTGAACGAGCAATTTTTGTATATATATATATATATATATATGATCTGAATCTTGGAAACGGCTCCACCGATTTTCATGAAATTTAGTATACGGGTTTCGGGGGCGATAAATAATCTAACTAGGATTAATTTTTAGAAAGTATCGCTTTATTCGTGTTTTGAACACAATTTTATTGATAATCAATGTCCATCTAGCGCCATCTGTCGCAACTTGAGCGAACTCCATTAAACTATACTGGAATAAGATCCATTACGCTGTCATTTCAGGGCATATCAACCGAGAGGGAGCTTCTAAACGAGGGGCGCCACTGATCTTTATTTTTATTGAACCGAACAAATATTAGGTGTAAATGTAATTAATATGGTAGAATTAGTACAAATATATTTGATTGTGAAAGGTTATGAAACAAATATTTGCAGATCATCAAGGAATCGAACTTGAGACTCAAACCACGCGTAATATTATCACGGGGCGTAGCTAGTGTCAAATGATAACGAATATAACACATGAAGATTGAAACAAAAGACTATCATCGAAAACGCAAATAACCGATCATCACAATTAAAAAGTCTACACAACAAATGCCCGAGGTCTTGTGACGTATTTTTTATTACTGCGGACTAACTGCATAACTGTTACCTTTGCAATATGGTTACGTTTTTAAAATAAAAAAAGAAAAATACTTTTTATTATGTGCAATACATGAATTAACTATCCTTTAACTGTCGTGTTTTTTCACGCGATATCCACATTAAATATTCAAGTGCCGTGGGAAGATAGAAATAGGTGCAATTGTTATAATCGTTCATGTTTTTTATTGGAATAATCAATATGGTATATTTAGGTACTAGATACGTTTGAAGAACTATAGAACTTTTGTAGTAATAGACAACGGGCCCGTGTCGAAAATCGATGGGTCATGTGAACGACCAGGAGACCTTTTTAGAAAGATACAGGGGCATAAAACAATAATATTCAGCACTATGCTGTCACTTGTAAGCTGTCCAACTGAGTACATGTGAGGGGAAGGGGTAGCAACCCACGATTTGTTTCCCTTGTCACATGATTTTTGTACGGCGTTGCGGAATAATAGATTAGAAGAAGTATTGAAATTGTATGAATTTATATAGTCTTCATTATTTAGATTTCTAAATAGTGTGACATATCACAAATCGTAGCACAGCACCTAATATTGGCTTTCTTTTGCTAAATATTATAATTTACATTTACCTTGATTTTATAGTTTACATAAAAGATGATTTCAGAGTTATTTTTATGATACAAAGATATCGTGACTTGGCGGATGAAACCGAGAATATAACTAGCACAAGTTATAGATAGAAGATTTTTGTTAGTAAATTTGAAACTGCTATAGTAGCTATAAGCGCTCATAGCCTAGTGGCACCCGGTGATTAGAAACAATCACCGAGCGTAAGCAAAGATGGCGCGGTTAATACCTGGATGGGGTACCGCTAGTAGCATGTTACCATGAGTGTCTCCGTGTTTCGAAGGTCACGTTATGCAGTCGGACCCGGTTGTTATCATAGGATAACAGTCGTGAGCTTAGTTGGAGGCCTTCAGGCGGCTTGAAAACATCCAACGTTAAGATTAGGTAGCCACAACGTTGTCTTGCCAATCCCCCACTCGCACTTGACCAGCGTGGGGACGTTTGGCCTTAACCCTCTCCTGAAAGGAGACCCGAGGAGACAGCAATGGGACGTTGTTGAATGATGGATGATAGTAGCTATTAATGTAAACAGAATTTCGTTATAATCTTCTTAAATAAAACAGCCAACCTCTTCCAACGTTAAAAATAAAATTCAAAAATTTTACCAAATTTTCATTACTAAAGAAGCCATTAGTTTTAAACCCATCAAAAGGTATTTAATACTTTTTACTAACAGCGACAAAAAGTTCGGCTTATTTGAAAGGCAATTCGTTTTGATTTTAAGCCTAAGCCCTAAGCTGGAATATTGATTATACTCTCATAGAATAAGCATTTTAGTTTTAACAAGTTTATAAATAAAATTATTAAAGCATACCCGTGTGTAATATTAGTCTCGTAGAACTTACATCGCTTAACATAGAAGATGAAGAAACATCTCAATAGTTAATAGAGCCTCGTTGATTTCAGAACGGTTGGGCCGGCTCGACCGGGGCGGTACTACCCTCGGACAGAAAAACAACGTAAAATGACAGGATTTGTGCTGTCGTGTTTCGTTGGTGAGACCGTGACCGGAGGCCTAATGATACAGAAGCATCACTAGACCGCCATGGTGTGGGTCACTATGCTGCATTGTTGCATTGTTTCCATTGACAATGAGTTTGGTGACCTCCACTTTTGGATTCTGCTTATGCTTTCCATCAGGCAGAGTAGAGTCGTTTTGGCAGGGCTATTTATGAAAATCACTGCTCTTGGATTAATGCTTTTCATCAGAGAGAGTTACTTTTGCATGCCCATATTCATAAAAAGGAAAAAAAGATGATCCAAAGTATTGTTTTAGGTTAAGTCTCTTCTATAAAAACTAGATTGTTAATATATTCACTCAAGTAGTTCTAAATACGTATGTATTTTGGGTAAATTATACCGTGACGTGTAACAAATCAATCATGTTCATCAAATACAATTACACACGAGGAGAGGATAGGAATTTTCTCAGTGTTTTTGTTTAAAACTTATTGTTATTTCTTAACTACAACTTAATCAACTGAAAGTTTTAGGTACAATCTTAGAAAGTTTCTTTCTGTGTTTCAAAGTACTATCAACAAAATTGAATCATGACCTACTGGCCGATAAATCGTTTGAAGCCGTCAAAACAAACAAAGATTCCCCTCCTTAACAGTATATGCCGCACTTAGGAGGTTTTAAATATTAAAAATCATATTTTGAATGCATGCTCTTTGGAATCTATAACTCAGAATAAATACTTTATTGGATACTGCAACAGATAATCATCTGTGTAATTAAAGGACAGACGACAAGGTAGGTATATTGGATATTCATATTTACGCGATTAACTTTCTAATTGTATTTGAATGTCTGTAAGAAAGTATGCTTATGATGGATCATACTTCAAATTTGTCGATAGCACACATAAATATTTAACATAATATTACTCAGTTTGAAAAGCTTTTACTTTTATTGATTAGATAAAAGTACATAATATATTTGTATCCACTCTGATACAGTTACTTAGGGCGATTGAGTCTTCCCTGTTTATTACCTGCAGTGCTAACGGTCGTTTTACTGCCGTCCTGCACCCTCGTGGGGCACTTCATATACATGTACCCATATATATATGCATAGAGTATTAATGTATTGACATATTATTGTATGTTAGAGTTACTTAAATTAAATAATGGGTTTCTTTCAGCATTAAAAGGTTTGTATGATGATGAAACTAATGTTATCATCTGCCTAGCATTTATTATTTCTAAGATTAATTGGGTCGGCTACTAGTTCAAGCGTTTACAGTTTTTCCAAGGAATGACTGGCATTGTATCTCCGGAACCCTAACGGTGAACTGAATTCGAAGGTTGAAGTAGTTGTCAGTACATATAAGGGCACTGACTTCCCAATGAGGACTGTCATAAGTGGTCATGACAACCGGCTTAACGTGCTCTCAGAGGCACGGGCGGGAAACACTGCCATCTTTCATACTACAGGCTGCTATTAAGAATATACTTTGGGATTCGGACCCGAGACTTCTTGATCGGCAGTCGCTGACGCTAACCGATCAGAAAGCCAATCAGGGAGAACTCATTTTGTATATTGAACATTTTGCAAATTTAACAGTGATTATGAGTTCTCAATTAGACTTTTACTAATCATGTGTTTGTCAATTACGCAGTTGACTTTTTTCAAAAGTGTGACATATAACTAATGTTGGTACAGAAAGTTGAAATTCAACAAATTTATTTAAAAGAACAGCCATAAAATCTAACTGAAACAGTTAAATATCAAACAAATATAAGGCCTTGAACATTGATAATGAAAACTACAAATGATGATGTAATAGTATCAAGTTTTTTTTTATATTCTATATAAAAGAAATGTATACACTTTCTAGTTAAATTATTATAGTTTTGTACAAATTTTAGATTATTATATATAGTATAGTATAACTATATATACTAACTAAATCCGAAATTAGGAAGTGGATCAAATTTAACTATGTTTGTCTATAATCAAATCTTGCAAGTTAAATTTGATCCACTTCCTAATTTCGGATTTAGTTATAATGACAATGCAATTATATATAATCGATATCATTATTTATCCAAAATGGCCACCGTAACAAAATGGAGACTTACATATTTGTGAATAGCCCACCCAATATGGGTAACTAATGAAAACGCTTAAGGTTATTTTTTATTGAAAAGTAATAAAAGCTTGCTTTTCTGCAAAAAAATGTTTTAAATAAATCACTTGTTTACTAGCTGTACAAATCTGAAATAATTCCATATTTCAACGTACGAGTAATCGTCTTTATATAAAAGGAAACCGTTACGTGATTACGCAGAAATTTTGCATTCATACATCTATTATGATCTAGGCGTGCGCTAAGAGAGGATATTTCAGAATTCACCCCCTAAAGGGGTCAAACGGGGTTCAAAGTTTGTATGAAGCACCAAGATTGCTAGGCTTTTCGTATCAAAACTTCGCGAGGCTAATCCTTTAACTTAATAAAGAAACCTGTACCTGTTTCAGGGTTTTTTAAATATGAACCCTTTAAGAGGTATAATGGAGTAATGAGAGGTGTAAAATGGGCAGACTCACCTAGGAAGAACATGGTGTAAAAAAAAAAACTTAATCCGAGAGAATGCACGCGTAGTGTTTTGCTCTTTGAGTAAACCTAAACATCTATTGTATTGTCAATCTGACAAAGACGTTTTAGCTGTCATGAGTAATTCGTAGTTATTGTTATTAATTTTAAGAATACCAAATAACTATAAATTAAACACAGTTGCAGTCAACATGAAGCAGCTTATATGTAAGTTAAAATGTATTCACTACATTTTAACTTACATATAAGATTTTTTTCCGCTGGTTACGAAAATAACATCGGTTTTAAATTTCAACGAGGCAGACATGAAATTTCATTATCTACCCTAATCATTATAATAAATTAGTAGTATGCCAACGGTATTGGCACACATTTTTTGCAAAAAGCATTACTCCATTTTAGAGTCGTGTAAAAAACACCCAAAATCTAATTCTGATCATAAGCAGTTGAACTGAAAAAGTTTCATCAAAATCGATCCAGCTGCTTTCCTGTGATGAGGTTTTTAGCAATAAAATTTTACAAGCAATGTGTGTTTTTCATCCATTCATTCTTTCAAATTCAAATCTAACGCGAGTGAAGCCGCGGGCAAAACCTATTACAGTACATAATTCATAATAATTTATACAAACCAAATATAAACAACAACAACGAATTAAATCCATAAAGTTGTGTTGAATTATTCACAATAATTTTGTTCGGTTAAATTGTCGTGCGATGATAAACAGCACCATTAATTATGTTAACGAGAAATGAATTTTTTATGGTGAATTTAAATTTTATTTGTTGTTGACAGCGCTGTTTTATTACAAAAAATAGCTTTTGGCAAAGGGCTTAAATATTTTCTTCCCCTATTTTACCCCCTCAGGGGTGGCATTTCCAAAATTCCTTTCTTAGTGCTCACTTACATTATATAAAGAACCTACATGCAATATTTCAGGATTCTAAATTCAGCGGCTTGGGCTGTGTGTTGATCTCTGGGTATCGTAGTTAGTAAGTCACCTTTCTCTTTTATATACATAGTTTAGTTCTTCATGTGTCTTGTTAAGCTTCGAATTCAAAAGCTTTACATAATTCGACTTGACTGCCTCGGTCCCGCAGTAGTAGCGTATGCGGCTAGCTATCATTATACAAGTTCTATAAATATTTATAATAATTTGTGTTAACCCAAATTTCTCCTATAGCTAAGAGATAAATTACCGAATTATGTTTGCTGCTAGGCCAGCAAACATAATTCGGTATTTATAGTTTTTAAAATTATTAAGATTTTGTACGACCGTACGATCCGGAAATCTCGAACCCGAGACCTTAAGCACAGCAGTCGCATCAACACTGCCACTGCGCTACTGTAGCAATTATAGTATCAGACACTAAAAGATATAGTTATTTATTTATTCTCATTATCTATGTTACACTATCACTGACAGCTTTTAATAAATACGAACAAGCCGGCCTAGATGTTATATATTTTGAGTTTGTCACAACAACTATGTACTTTATAGCTACCGACTTGTTTTAGTATAGATATTATGAAAACAGAATTAGTACCACTTAGTGTTTGTCCTGCATGCTTTGTTCGTTAGTCGCCTCTTACGACATTTATGGAATGAAAAGGGGTGGTAACACCCCGTCGCGACACGGAAAAATAGTTACGCCTACACAAAGTTGTTTCATATTGAAAGTATGATACGTTATACGATTCCTTTTAGATTAGATAGACAATAATCTGTATTAAATTAACGCTTTTTAGAAATTATTTGTTAATTTTAATTTATCTACGAATATATTTAGTTCTACATAATATTTTTATAATAATAAATAAACATTGGTGCTAGTTCTCTCGTTAGAAAACTCACTAAACTAAATTAAAAATCACAAAAAAATCAATTTTGTCCTGTTAGACGACGTTCTAAGCGCCGAAGATTGACTAATATTAGATGTGTCCTACAAAAAATAAACGTCTTTCAAATACATTTGCACAATAATAGCATAATCTACTCTGCCTGATGGAAAGCATCAGCAGAATCCAAGAGTGGTGGTCGCAATACTCATTGCGAATGCAACAATGCAGTATGGTGACCCACGCCATGGTAGCCTAGTGATGCTTCTGCATCTGCATCATTGGGCCTCCGGTCTCGCACTCAATAACGAAACACGACAGCACGAACGCTGCTATATTACGTTGATCTTATGTGCGAGGGTAGTACCGCCCCGGTCAAGCCGGCCCAATCGTGCTGAAATGTGTGGGGCTCTACTACCTGTAAGTTTTTATTTATGGAATTTGGGGTAAATGAGTAGACGTATCGCCTGATGAAAAGTGCTTACCGCCGTCCAAGGACCAGGCGGTACCAGTGGCGTGACTAGTGCGCTGCCGGCCTTTGGGGGATATGGAAGTTGAAAGGAGATAGGTTGCGGTATGGGCCTCCGGTATCTTCCGGATGGCGTAAGAAAGCGGTTCCCGGATCTCTCCCGTCTCAGGCGCAGAGTGGCACACCGTGGTGGTTTAGTGGGTAGTCTGGCTGGTGTCAGTCAGGAGTCCCACACAAAGTGAACCCCCTGTCCCCGCGTTGCGAAGTGCGTAAAGGTATTCCAACATGTAAAAAAAAAAATGGGATTCCGGTATCCACAATCACTCGGTGAAATACAGCACAGGCGCTGTTTCACATAAGATTTTGGAAATTAAGTTTTGCTTAAATAAGATAAATTTAGAGAAATGTTACTTTAGTAGTACAGCAGAATTAGCAATATTATCTATTTAAATGTCACAAGTAATGGTATGTTAGGTAATCTAATTTTCTTTTTAAATCGTTTCATAAAATACTCGCTATGATAACATTTTTCAACACTTCAAATTGAAACGCACGTTTTTATTAAATAATACAATAACCATTTGTATTTTATGGTTCATTATTAGGTCTCTGAAATAAGTAAATAAGTATGCGGTTTGATTATGCAAACATTTACATACATCTAATTGATCCATCTAAATTACGTTAAATATTTGGTGAAATTTAAGAGAAAATAATTCTCTAGAAAGATTTTTAATCACACACTTTATGTATGCGCCTGACACAAATGCGGAAGGTCTTTTACCTCTTGAAAAGGGTCTCCATCGTTAACGAAACTAGTCGAGCATCTCCGAAATACACAAGGTAGTAAAATCCTTCTTGTGTATAAAATAAAAATCAATGTTTGCATGTTAGTCCTTTATGTATTATGGAAGCATTGAACCAGGACGTGATGAAACTTTTTGGTACCTGGCCCAAAAAAATTATGTAACTACTACTCACGACCACTATCACTTATCGCAGTTAAAAGGTACCTATGTCTCTGCTTAAGAATTAAAGTACCTTCTTGCCAAATTTTATTGAAATGGGTGAAGCGGCTTAGGTGCGAAAGCGGAGCAGATAGGCAAACAGAGCTGAATTTATACTTGAATTTAGAAAGGAAATGACGAGAAAAACAATACCCAAACTAATAGACAATTGTTATCTTTCGTCATTTCCTTGCACGTCAAATAAAATCTTCTTGAATACTTTTACAATAATTTATAACTGTGATTACCTCTCACGCAAGTCGTTATTATGAGTTCTAAATAATGAAACATCAAAATTAAAGAGTATTTTTCAAAGAAGATAACCGACAATGGGACTATATTCAAGCGCAGAAACCAAGAGTCCATAACACACGAAGCTGTTTAACAATTCAACCGTCCTTTGTGCACCATCACGGCTGGCTGTTTGCTTTCAATTAGACAGTGCAATTGTGCCGCAGTCGGCACTCGCCCCGTCACTGATGCCTGATGACGTGTATTTTGGTCCAATTAAATCTTACAAAGAGAATTTATCAATTTTGAAAGTCTTTAAAATTATTTTGTGGTTTGGGTATATTTATTATAAATACTATCTGTACGGTGACGGATTAACGATTCAGAGAGTCACCATTATTATTTATGCCGCGATTGTCGTAAAAACCGATTAAGAGAGCAAAATACGCAGACATACGACAATAATACAATAGACATGATGACAGTAACCAAGAACCATTAAAATTATGTATTTATCTGATAAAATGGGGTTCATAGAAAATAAAATCGTATTTATTTTCATGCTTAGAGCGAGATTATTAGTTTAGCAACAAAATAAAACTACAAAATACAGCAAGTTGCCATGTTAAGTTGAACTACAATCAGAGCGAGTTACGTCACTTATGTATAAAGATCACTTTGTTTGGATATAATTGACAATCACATTACGTTTTTAAGAGTTATAATTGACACAGGTTGACAAATTGTGAAATTCGTTAAGGCAATTTTTTTAACTCTTAAAAATGTTGCTAAAATGTCTTGCTATAAACCAGCAAGCCTTTGATGAAGCGTCGCTGTTCAAAGAGAATCAATACATATCATACAATTTCACGGTAGGTATACACATATTAATTGGGAGAGAGGCATGCCTTGGCATAAGTGGGTTCCACTGAAATACACCCACGCATCACAGATAACCTATACCAGAATACCATTTGAAAATAACAACGTGTTTTCTGAAGAAACAGTTTTTTTTTCAAGTATACTCCTTAAATATAATTAGGTATCAACTAACATCTCCCGTTTCAAGAAGAACTTAAAAATAAAATACAAACTGTAACTTAGTTGTTAAACCGAAAATCAATTTTCATCAAAAAACATATCAACTTTTGAATTAATCGGTAATTTTAGATCTAATAAGAAACAAACTGAGTGTTCACAAAACTTTTTGAGTCCTTAATCCTGACGTAACTTTATAACTTAATTTTAATACAATATCATTTAAGACTTAAAACAGTTTTTTTTGCCGAGCAAAGTAAATAAAAGTTCCTTCATGTTATATTTATTTGAAGAGGATGGCAAGCGTAAGTTTTAATTGCGTTGGTCTTCAAAGCAAGTGGAGCATCGAGGGTCGCTTACGTTCTTTGCGTTCATACTTCTTGTACCTAATAGGGGACACTGGGGCAAAAAGTTCTCCATGATTACATGATTATTTAAAAGACTGCCTTCCTTCCGGATGGTCTATAAATGTTTTATGATAACACGATGTAAAAAATATTTAAAGACGGTTTTTAAATATTAATGTCGGAGTTTAGACACTGTTGTTCTTAGGTGAAATCAAGAATGTCTAGTTAGATTGATCCCGAGCGGAGAGTCAGAGGATACACAAACAGAGCGATATGTTCTATATACTTTAAAACAAAACTTTCAACATTGAGTTTTATTTTAAAGGTTACATTCAACGCGACATTCATGTCGTGTCAATGTCAAGTCATGCTTCAGCATATTTGTTATAGCTTTAGGAGACTGATGTGGTTCCCAACAAACTGATAACTGAACAGTACTTGTGAATTTTAGTTTGCAGGCGCAGCAGTCAGTTAGCACCAAGTGTACAGTCCATTTGCTCAGATACGGTCACTTTAATCGCGCCTCCACTTTGACAAAAAGTCAGACGTATAGGTTTTTATCAAAGCGAAGCCGCCACGTAATCAAAGAGCGGCTGTACCTGCGGTGTACACCCACAAGTAAAATATGATTTGTCACTTTACGCCTCAGACGCCTAAGCAATGTAGTGAATGGTTGTGTTTGTGGACTCTTCTAACGTGTAAACTGAAAATGTTTTAGTAAAGGCTAGGAATATGTGATGTTTTTATTTTTTATATAATTTGTCTATACTACCGAGGCAAGCACCCAACTTGTATTAATAATAATATTCGTATTTCACAATAGTAACCACAGTTGCGTGCCGTAACTAAGCCATCTAAAAGAATGGACTATAGAAATGAACAAATAGTGTTCATTTTTCCTCTATTATAAAAAAAAGTTTCTGACTGAAAATGCAATTTTGCATTTCAGAGGATTTCGGATTAGATCTACAAATAGTATGACATATATAGTTTTGTTAGTCATGCAAAAAACTCAGTATGTTGGCAACACGTATAAGCCTCTGAGCACAGCAGCAATAAAATCTGAAACCTAAGGTCAAAAGTCGCATACGCTACCACCGCGCTACTGAGGCAGTCAAGTTAAGGGCATAAGTATGTATAGCATGCCATGGTCGCCTGTAAGAGATTGCCTTCGGGCGATAAGGGCGCCAATTGTACCTTTTACCTTGAAGTTACCATTGGTATAAATAATCTGGTGTACAATAATATTAATATTACAATAATTATTATAATTATTATTACTCTATGCGAATCAAATTGTCTTTGAGCAAAATTATAATATCTGCAAAGTCCAAACCGACACAGAAACTTCAAGCATATTAATGTGCAAAGTCTGATTGGCTAACTTAGTCGGATGAATTTTGATCTTATTCATGCAAGTGTAAACAGCTAGATAGCTAAACAAGATAACTTCTAATATAAATAGCGTTGGACATCGGGGAATCCCCTTTGACATCAGTACTGCTTAGCTAAAGAAGTTTTGAAGGTTTAGAAGGGTTTGGTGAAAACGTGAGTTGAGAGTAAAAGACTAAACGTTTGTAAGTTCTGTAAGAAGGCAAACCGGTGCAGGTAGATCTAAAAAAGTATTACCTAACCTTTAGGTTTCACAGTGATAGATACGCTCTCGAAATAAATGGTTCAGCTCTTCCCTGTGCCAAGCAGTCCAAACCTGGAACTAACTACCCCCAGATATGTTTTACTCCCACTATGATCCCGGGTTTTTAAGGTGGGGCATAAAAAGCTTAACACTAGGTCGCCATAGCGTGTCTCGCCATGCTGTTTTGTCTGTGTTTGCAATGGCACCCACTCTTGGCATTTTTCAATAAAAAAAGACACCTCACACACTGCCTCAACGAGGCAGATAAATACTCGAAAGTCATTGATCAATATACACAATGGTAACAATCTCTATTATCAAATTCTGTAACGATTATTAATACAAATAAAGCCTATACCATTAGGTATTGCATGTTTAATTCAATTGAAATTTATTATTATTCATAAATACTTCAAAGCATTGAGTATTAGAATTGTTGAACTAATCTCCAAACATCTTATTGCTCAACGTAAAACACTTGATCTGTTGCGGAGCCCCGCGGCAATAATTAGAAGTTGTACTACACCGTTTTAGTAAAATATCTTGTTTTTAAACATTCTACCTTGTTTTACACAAATCTAAGCAATTAAAACCTTATTTAAAAACCTTGTTGTTTGATAGTTAACTCATTGTTTAAAATTTTAATTGCAAGCATACAGGTGAACAGCGTTATTTACCGAAAAGTTAGGACTCATTTATATAGACTGTAGATATGAAGGAACAGGTGGCATGTCCCTCCAACACAACGGGAGGATCCTCCGACCAGATCACATTGCGATCCTGCCTGGCGGGCACCACGGCCCAACGGCTGATGTTATGAAGTTGTATATATGCTAATCAACGCGTGAACTTCTATTGCGCGATTTAGAATTGGTAGTTTTTTCGTTTCCTTTATTACTCTGTAGTTTGCGTTTCTTCAGTAGATAGTAGGATAAACTCGTACAAAATATAAAAACATAGTATACATACATAAATTTAGTGATGTGTATTCGTAAGATTTCTTAGGTTTCGGCGCATGACATGTGCATGTTTGTTGTACATACAGTTTTAATCATACCGAGACTTATATTTTTTAACAGATTTCCAAAGTCAAAAAACTCGAAAAAACCTTATAACGTACACAGTTAGCCTTAAAAATAATTAGAGGAAAAAGACGTTAAAAAAGTTCTGTACCACGTGTCAAATAATACAATGAGGCGAAGTTTCAAAAACAGTTACTTTTCACTCATTTTCTTTACAGCACTCAATTTGCATTGTAAAGGATGTCATAAATAAAAAAGGGCAAAGCGCGAGTGTTTCAATCCATGTTGTTTTATTCCCCTTTACAGATTTTGAAAATTCTTTCACAAATAGTAGCCTAAATTATTTGCTATTGTTAGTAAGCGATAGGCTATAATATATATTACCCCGAAAACTTATTACCACGATATCCGACATACACGCAGACGGAGTCGCGGCAAAATCTAGTCACTAAATAAAAAAAAAGTTCGAAAGTATTAAGATGTTCAGTACAGCCATATCGTATTCTATAAGGTCAGTAAAAATAAGGTTGTCTGTGCATCATAGTTGTACATAATATTTGGGCACGCTCCTATTGCGGCGGTAAGACCCGTTATAGAGGATTGGCTCGAGAGGCATCACGGGAGCCTCTCATACCGGCTGGCACAGGTGATCACTGGGAAAGGATGCTTCGGAGAGCACCTGAGTCTGATCCGCAAGGAACCAACACCTGAGTGCTACGTCATTCCACACGCTGGCAGAATGTCCGGCATGGGGCGAGCCGAGGCGTGATCTCGTAGCGACCATCAGAGTGGGAGTTCTCTCGCTCGGTAATATGGTTGCAGCCATGTTGCGGTGTGAGAGCGCGTGGAACTCTGCCGTCTCTTTTTGTGGAGACTCATAGCTCTGGAGTGTGAGGATATCTGGAGCGTGTTAAATCGCACGTATTGTATATAATCGCGTATATATTCAGTTCATTCGAACCGCTATTCAAGAAGGTATAGCATGGCTCCACCGGACTTCATAGAAATTATGCATAAGCAGCGCCTTTTCATGTTTTCATTATTACTAAGCAAAATCGTTAGGCTCTTATTTGCAATATTTGAAAATTACATTTTTTTCAGTGAAGTTGCATCAGTAGATGTATAGGTTAAAAATATTGTTTGAGTGTACAGCTGATACTGAATATAACTACTTTATTAGTGGAACTAAGGATTTATGTTAAAAGAAGTTCGAAAAAGAGGCTGACCACCAATCTTGTATTAGTATGTTGTAACAATTATGGAAGTAAGATAAAAACGCTTGTTAGGCCGTAGTCTACTCACAGAAAATGTGTACTAATCCAAGAATTCCTCTTGTAATTATAGTAAATAAAGAAGGCTAATAGGGGTCTTATTTAACTCAATAGCAAAATATAGGTTGTACTTCTATACTAAGCCCAAGATTATTTTGATAAAAAAATATTAACTATATTTAAGAGGTGGTGGAGTTTCAAGAGTTCCCTGCTCATCCCTAAATCCTTCAAACTGGAGTAGCGACACCGTAACGCTGTTGTTATACAAAAACTCTTCGACAACTAAGTTTTAATTGCGTTTTTAAGTACCGACCCCATGTAACGGCCTGTAATCTGATTGGACAAACTTTGAAAATGGTAATTTTGTGATGCTTAAGTTTGTGAATATAAATTATATCTTTGTGGCTACTCTGTGAAAAATAAGCTCGTGTACAGGGTAATACTCATAGATATAGTCATGTTTTTGTAATGTTATATTAAAAAAAAAAATTACTGAGTTAGAACTATATGGAATTTGGAGATTTTGCTCGATCAGGGCGGTATTACCCTGTCATAGAAGACCGACCTAAAGTATTAGCATTCATGCTGTCGTGGTTCGTTAGTGAGTGGGAGATCGGAGAGCCAATGATGAAGATCCATCAGGCAGAATAGAATCACTTCGGATATTTATAAAAAAAATGATAAAAGTTGCTGAAAGAAACAGTTTTATTGATACACAGTTATTAAAATTTTATTACTTTATTTATTAGTTTAGTATTTTGTGATAATACAGATGGGTTACATGATAGACTCAATGGATCCTAGTACCTCAAGAATCACAATAGAGTTGCTGGTTCTTAAACCTTTTCTACTCAGTATCGGAAATAAGGAGGTATAATTTCCCGTAGTGAAAAGGAATGAAAAACTAGTTTATTTGTGAGGCTGTGATATAACTCCAGCTAAGACGGTCCGTTTGTAGATACCTATGGCTCGGCTGAAAACCTCATTTATAAAGAGAGGAATTTGTCCAACAGTGGACTGTTAAAAGCTCTCAATGGTAAAAATAATGCTTTATTAGGAATTAGTTAGCAATTATATATAACTTTTTTGTATTAGAGTAATAAAACTAAGTCACAGGTATCAACGCTTGCTCCCCGGATACACACAAAAAACAAGTAAGAAAATTAAATATATAATTTAAAGAAAATTACGTGTGTATGTGTGTGCATGTGTGTGTTTGTATGAGTGCGTTCGTGCATTCATGATTATGGCTTCATTATATTATGTGCAAACAAATCTAGAAGTAAATTTTAACACTTTTCTAAGTGGTCTCTAAGCGTAAAATTCTTCAATAGTCTACTTCGGTACTTAAGAAGACCAAATTCAAATTATTTTTCAGTTTTTTGCGAAGAAAGTGGTTTCAATTTCATATATATATTATGGGTGAAAAGCTATCTATATTAAAGTCTAGCAAAATGAATAAATAATAATGTAAAAAAGCGTTAACACACAAAGGTCTCTCTGTAACGGCAGACACAATTGCGGTTTCAATTATGCACGCGCTGAACCCAGCCAGGGGGCAGACGCCCCATAATCGAATGTAAACACACGGCTTTGTGAATTCGATAGAAGTGATAGATTGGCCACTGTGCCAGACCTACGAGATATAATAGGAATTTTTAATTGTTAAAAGCATGACGACAGAAAGTTTTGTTGCAAGAATTTAGAGAATATTTTTTGTAATGGCGGCCATTTTTCTTTCATCACCTTCTTTGCTAGTATTTTTTTACAAAATAGGTAGCAATAGGTCCCTGATAGGAAATACTTTAGAGTAAATGCCACCACTCATAGCCATTGGCATCTCAATTTCATTGCCTTGTAGATAGTTCAACTATTTATTCAGATAGTTGGGCTATCTACAAGGCAGCTTAGAAAATTGTAATAAAAAGCAAACCTATAATACATGCATAAAATTAGTAATATTTTCTACAACAATTTCATTCTGTCCACCATTTTCAAACTTTCTAAGAATAATACTGCTGCATTATTTTTTTAATGAAAAATGTTACTAAGCAGTATCAGACAGCATTTAAATATGAAAAATAAAACATCTAAACTACAGTAAAACGACAAACGTAGCTTCGCAAAGACGGTAGAACCAATCCATGTTTTAAAAGAGCACAATAAAAATATTATGATTGCTGGTATTACCTTGCTAAGGAAATGTCTTGGCTAACAAAAGGGAGATATAACTCAGAATACAATGGTGCAATGCATACAAAGTTATACCAAGAAGTCGTACGCATACAACAGATAGCAAAACGAAAATGCAAAAGAACTGTTTAATATCGTACACCGTTTTGAGGAAATCACATTTATGTCAATATTAACGATTTTTTTTATTAGAAAACTCTAAATATCTTTTTGTAAAGCAAAGATGTTCGCCACGTCTGTCGTACACGATACAGTTAAAAGCTACCTATCAAATTTTAATGTGGCGTTTACGTTTATCAAAGTTCAAATTCTTTTCCCCTAACTGAAAGGCTGGCCTCAAAAGGCGGTAACGTACTTGTGAATCTTACGTGGCAGGAGTGCTTAATTGGTTGTACCCACTTATCATTAAGTGACCCATCTGCTCGTTTGCTTCTCTACCCCATAACAAAAAATAGGTAATACTTGTCCCCGCCTTGTCGGTTTTCATTACCCTCATTTTCCTTTGTCCTTTCTAAAAATAATTTCATTTACAAAGGCAGGTGTACCTTTAAATAAAGACACCAAATCTCTTTTCAATGTTGCCAACTTTGCAGATTCTAAATAAAATTAAATAGTGTTAAAACGTGTTGAAATCTGCTTGCTTTTATGAACTTATTAGCTACGTCTTATTTTATAACTCGCAGTATACAATCCTTTGTTCACCCCACAGAAACAATAAATGTTTTTTGGATACAAAGTAACTTAGAAAACTAATTCATCCGTTGGAGTATAAAGAACTTACAAATTTAGAAATACACGTATACCTTAACCATTACTGCACTAGCCTGAGGTTGACCTTTCAATCAATAGACATTCCTGATGGTAAACTGATTGTTTAACCAAAATACTCCAACAAATGTGCTCTATTTCAATACACTCATTATCGTTATTAGCGAAACATACAACACAAAAGCTTTTAGAGCAATTTGGTGAGTGTACAGAGCAATCGACAATATTCGATATGAGAAACCAGATACAGCCTTCATTGTGGACAATTAAATGTGGCGATGTTGCTTGTGATTTGAATGAAACATAAGTGGAATTTCATTCTTGAGTTAATATTTGTTTTTCTTAGAGTATTTAAAGAAAATAATGATGTTTTCTTGGAAGACAAATGGTTTTAGATGATGAAAGGAACTTTAAGGTTGAGTATTTCTAAAATATTATGTTTATTTTATATATTTATTGTGTCAAGTCGTTCTTCGCGATGAACTCCTTATTTAACCTATTTTTCCGTTTCTTTTTCGATGGACAAGTAAACATCATTGTTAAACTAATAGGAACCGTGCATGATTGGAAAGAGACGTAGACGAAGTTGGGTGGATCAGTTTCTTTTCTGTAAAGATTTTATCGATGAAAACTTGAATCTAAATCCATCAGCCTATTGTAATTCACTCTGGACATAGGCGTTTCCCATGCTAAGCTCACTATTCTCAACATTATCCATTTTGCGTCTCTTATCTTCTCCATCTAGTATTCTCACGTTGTCGGGGACTGGGCTTTTTGCCTGGCTCTTAAAAAGCCGCAGTCTTCACATAAAATTCGTTTAAATAAAAAAAGTATCCATGGATTCCCACAACAGATCAGGCAGACTCGTTGCCACTTGATAAAATTTATTGTTTTGAATAAAAAATAAATGAGTTAAGCAACAAAATTATTAAAATTTTAATTTACAAAGTTGAAATTTTGTGCCTTTTTTCATAGTAGTGCTAGTTTTGTGTCGTTAACAACAAAATGAAAAAGTTTTTTAATTTGATAGAGGCATAAAGACAGTTTTAATTGCTTCAATTAAGGCTTAAAATATTGATCACACTATTTTAAAAACTTTAACTTAGTAATTTCTAGTTGATTTGTCTCGTGGTTGTGTTAAAGCTCATAAAAGGTTTTCTATAAGTATTTTTTTTATATACACGTACCCCATAAAAATAAAAATTGCTAAGCTATAAAACAAGAAATCATAACGAAATAAATAAAATATAATATAAATGTTCAAATTAAAAAAATATATGTGTTTGTTTGTAGTGTCAAATGGACAGCTTTTCATCAAATGAATTAGAAAGTATTTACATGAAATATAAAATTGAAAATTCGGAGAAAAGGTCACAATTTTTAATTACATTATAAATATGAACGTAACGCCTGTCTGTCTGTCATGTGTACACGGCTGCACTGCTGCACCAATTTCGAAGAAATTTAGGATGGAGATACTTTGACTCCCGAGGAAGGACCTAAGCTTCTTTTTACTGTGATAACCGACAAACACGCGGGCGCAGCCATTAGCAAGCTGGTAAATACCAATTCCCTATTTTTAGTCTATTCTAAGCCTCAATATTTGAAATAAGGTTAATAAAGAAACTCACCAACTCAATTATTTGCGTAATATAGTGTCAAACCTAAGTCTTAATAGAACTAAAATATATTTACGAACAAAACTTCGAAGCCCAAAACACATTCATAACTAAGTGCGAACAAATATGAAACAGCTTAGCTTACAAGGGAAAGCCATCAAAATATCAAAAGTATGGGAAGTTGGTCGTGAATAAAGCATGGTATAGTCGAGCGTATTATGCCTGTTCGATTTATATTTCATGGGAAAGGTACAGTAGGCTGCTGTTAATATTTTCTGCTTTTTTTTTCGTTTCTGGCAACTGTATGTGTATAGATATGGAGCTACGAAGCTTTGTTTTCCAATGTGTTATTTTTATTTACTTCTCTGTTTGTTTTGCCGAGAAAACTTTGTAATCAATTCTACGCTAGGTGTTCGCGAGAATTGAAAGATTCGACACATGTTCTTTGGTTTTGAAAAATCGTTTGAAACTGTTTATTACGTATATGAGAGTGCCACAACCCATATTTATCCCGAGTAAGAGTCAACTAAGCAAGCAAACAGCAGGAACAAGCACTAAAGCAAAAAATATGCTTATACATACATATGTAAAGCTTTATTTATTAAAGGTGGTGGAGAACATATCTTGCATATCTTTTATCGAAGAGGATGACAGACAGGGGTATACTGCATACAGCTGTTGCAAAAATAACCTTATTCCTTTTGAGAGACATAAAATCTATTTTGATTTAGGTATCTGAAAATGCTCTCTATGTAGTTCGAAAAATAAGCTTGACTTTACATTTAATGTATTCAAGCGTTCAATAAAAGTATTGCGCTTCTTATGTCAATTTCTTCTTCTTACACATAGTAACAAGAAACCATTCTAAGATGGTTATTTACTATTTAAATAAGTAAAGTACATACGAAGCTGACGGTACAATAAGGGTAGTATTGCCTTCGTGACAAAATACTGTTTTGGACTCAAGATAGTCTCACAAAATTTCACTTAGGACTAGTACAGATTTAGCGGCATAAGACAAATTATAGGTTATTATAGATTTATGCTTTGTTTCACCGATAAAAGATAAGTTTTGGATACATTGACGTATTTTCCATATAAATTGTGTCAAACCATCTATCAGATAAGCCGGAAGGTTTCTGTAACCGATTAACAGGACCTTAATATTATGAATTTATTTTAATAGTTAAATACCCTTCATCAACGTCCCTATATGTTTAATATCCCCTAAATTTATTTGTTAATTGTTGCCCATTCACTCAAGTCTGTTTTCTTTGATTTATGATGTAGTTTATGTGATTGTAAGTGATAACCGCTACTCATAGATACTTAAAGCTCAAGACACACTAGTACGTAACCGTCCTTTGAGAACCATACTTATAGATGGATAAGTAGAGAGTTCAAGAATAAAAACTACAACAGTGGAGGGAAATTTATAACTAAGCAATAAATACTCTGAATACTTTTTTTAATAATAATAATTATTATTATAAATTATTACATATTAAACCTTGGAAACGCCTAATCTCCGAGACAAATATTTGCAGATCACGCAAACATTATGTCCGAACCGGGAATCAAAATCACATATACGATCACCGAGTCAGTTGTTTTGGAACAATCATGATATATCTATGACTTTAACATTTCCCTTCCACTGGTCTGCAACAGTCAGCGAGTAACAAAAAGTTCATGAACTTTAAAGTTTAAGCCGCCTAATGTATAAACAACCTAAAAAGTAACCTATTCAAAAAACGGTTTCAATACGTACGCAAAGGTAGGACGCAGGTGAGGAGCTATCATCCCACTGTTGGCCGACCCTTCGTGACAGACCTTAGCTCTTGATTATTTAATTCCCTACCCCATTTGAATGTTGATGCAGGGCATATAAAAATACGAATGAATAACAAATTATTCGAGATGGAAACATAAAGAAAACTCAAGTGGCAATAATTTATTTTCTAATTTACACATGAATATAATTGTATTTCCAAGTGCATTTTATTATTATATAAATGAAATAGCATAGTTACTCAAATATGCATGAAGGTAAGCATGAGCAGAATTCGAAATTAGTGGTCACCATACATATTACGAATGCAAACAATGCAACAATGCAGCATGGTGACCTACAATTTGGTCTCCGGCCTCCGGTCTTAATTCAGCGGAGTGTTCTGAAGCTTTCTAATCTATATATTAACATTTTAAGATCATTCTTTGAACTCATCATCAGCCTATCGCAGTCTACTGCTGGATATAGATATATCCAATAGCTCGGTACTTGGTACGATCCAAGGCTTCTCGCATCTATTGCCAGTCATCGTGCAAAAATCGTTACTCCTGGCCTGTGGACGTTTTACATGACGTTTGCAAAGACACAGTCTCCACTTAAGAACGCATTAGAACTTTGAACTCATTTTGTGAGAAATATAAGAATTGAGGGGATTGGATGATAAATAAATGCGACTTCCTATTAACCAATAAATTACGTGTCCCTTTTAGTCAGAATATCGTCTTTAACACACAATCAGGGGGAGACGGGGTTTGAGCTCTGGTAGTCTCACTCGTTTGGTGAAAAGAATCGACAAAAAATTTCAACATTGATTTTCTGTGAGGCGATATGAATACTTGCAAAACACAAAATGATAATAATTATCGTTATAATAGAAACCACTGCAGAACACATGCATTTATGATTATTTTATCACATTTCATCAATCGAGGGAGCGTTGAATTTGAATATCTTGTTAAGAGAGTTTATACTTGATTGCATAATATACGAAATACTATACATATAAATTTTCAGCATTTGTTTATACTTAAAAAACAACCACTTTTTACTGATTGCGTATTAAAGTATATACGGTACTTACATCAAAGAACTTTTTTGTCTGTCTATTTGTTCCGGATTATTTCAAGAACGACTAGACTGATTTTAAAGGGACTTTCACTGACTGAAGTTGAAGATATAATACTTAGGCTAAAAATATCTTGATAAAAAACAGACGGGTAATACCATGGTAATACCATACATGAGGCAAGTTAATTAATAAAAAAAGAATATATTACGCGTTTTGTCGTAATATTGCATATATTTACCATAAAAGCTATGTTTAATGATTTCATTCGAGATCTTAAAAACTAAAAAGGTTTTACTTAGAACAATCGAATGGCTGGCAGCCAAGTGTATGTCGTGGTGCCCCACAACCATTTCAAACGGAATCCGCTGTCCCATACATTATTACCATGTATCATCCTGCCGCGATTTATTCGCCCCAAGATAGACCTGGCGGCTACATCTAAGTGTTACTGTTATTTTTGTTGCATGGAATTTCTCTTAGTAGTTTTTATTGAGTTAGACCTTTAGGAATGGCATTCCTAAAATTCTTTTCTTATTGCTCACTTACGTTATATGAATAACCTACATGCAAAATTTCATGATCCTAGGTTCAGGGATATGGGCTGTGCGTAAAACTCTGGGTAGCTTGGTCAGTCGGTCACCTTCCTCTTATATAGATTTCAGAAAATTTTTGAGGAATGAATTTAATATAATATAAACATAATTTATATTATGTGAAAGTTTGTTTTTGTAGTACTCAAAATACTGTTTTAATTTAAATAAATTTTGGATATCGATAGAGTCAAACACTACATAAAAAAAATAAAAAAGTTAAAAAATGAAATTTTCGGGCATTGGGCTTTTAACAAAATGGCATCCAATAACTAGAATATTACTGCGGGTGTTTTCATTATTGCTGAATGCCTCTTCCAGTGAACTATAAATACTGAAAATTATATTGTGCATTGGGAACACCAGATAATAGCGATATATGAGAATATAATCCAATCAATATTCATTGAAATTGGAAGCCGTTTCATTTGTTTCCAGTTACAATGAATACGCTTTATTGCATAAAAAATCTTTTGGCAATACTTTTTAAGCCTTCGCTGAAGATTTAGTTTCAAATCAGCCTCCAAGCAGAGCCAAGTCTCAGTGTTGCCAGTACTTGAGTTCGCTTACTTCCTTGCAGAATTTATTGCAAGCCTTTGCATGTTACAAAACTGTTGGTACCGTATTTACATAAACCTATGGTTATATATTTTAGTACTGAGTGGCTAGTTCGGTGTCTGGAATCCTGGGTCGGACCTAATGTTTCTATGATCTAAAAATATATACGTATTTTTCGAAGTTTGGGTGTTTTTCAATGTATAAAATTGTGAGTATTTATAAAAAAAAACATGCATAGTAATGTATGTAATAATGTATGTATTTATATCAGTTGTCTAGTATCCATAACATAAGCTCTGCTTAGTTTGGGACTAGATGGTGTTGTGTGTTAGACGTCTGAATATATTTATTTATCTATATGATTCTTTATGTTATGACCATTTAGAGCGAAATTAATGTCTTCAATTCAGGGGAATCTGTCACAGAATAACGCTTCTATACACTCTTTATCATGTAATAAATGCACTTTTATAATTATTCGTATTTCTAAATAACAATATGTGCGAGATACACTATATTTTTAGTTATGTAGTTTTTAACAATATGTAGGGGATCACATAATTGAACGTAACTAGGGCAAAATCAAAGAAGCGGACAGATGTACGCTCCAAAAACCTTATTTACTTGGGGAAAGTACAAATAATAGCTAAACACCGTTTTTTGCCATGGTAACACTTTAGTTAAACGAGTCTATTTGTACCCAAGTTTGACTCACTCTGATATACCAAAATTAATGTTAATAATATTTTATCTTCACACATCTCACACATGGTCGTCTGATTCTCAACAAGGCTGAGTGACTCGACCCTGCCTGATGGAAGCATGAGCAGAATCCAAGAGCGGTGGTCAGCATACTTATAGCATATATACAAACATTACGAATGCAGACAAAGCAACAATGGAACATGATGAACCACACTATGGCGGTCTATTGTGATGATATTTTTCTAAATAGATTATTTTAAATACACATAAATTGTAAATTAATTACACCAGACACAAAACAAATGATCGCTTTCATTCTCACAAAAATTTCTAGGTTTCACAAAAATTTCTAATTAGGGTATTATAAGTTATTTTTCATTTTCAGAACTTAGATATCTAAACAGCCATATAATTACTCAGCTTAGTCTGGCCATAAGTTCTGTTCAATTAAAAATAAACAAAATATTACTTTTGAATTTGGAATCTGTCATTTTTATACGATTGTTCATTGTGTTTTCTTATTTTCGCGCCAATATATTGTAATATTCAAAATGGAGTGGGGTGATAAACACTACATAAACACACTTCATACACATACACTTCATTTGTATTATTTGTATGGAGATAATTTTTTTAAAATACTCCATACGACTAATACTAAAGTCAAATGTTGGTGTACCGGGCTATTGATAATTACAATGAAATCTCCTCTGTTTTTGGCAGAACAAGATACGGCCTTCCACTTTGTGTTGGTACAAAAAAGGCGATCAAAGCAGTAAGGGAAAGAATTTGAAGAAATCCTGTCGGAAAGCAAAAGGTTTTATCTCGGGAGATGAAGATAGCATCAGAACCCATGTCGCGTATTTTAAAAGATGACTTAAGACTTGCAGCCTATAAGAGACGCACTGGTTATTTCATAACTGATAATTTTAAAAAGAAACGTGTGATAAAACCAAAAGTACCACTTAAGCGGTACGCAAAGGAAGGTCACAGGTTTTTTTTACAAGTGAGCAATATTTAAACAATCAAAATTATCGTATTTATTCTGAAAGTTCTCAACGTGAGTATTATACGACTACAGTGATGGTTTTGTGGGGTGTTAGCTACGAAGGAGTGACTGACCCATATTTTTGTGAAAAGATATTAAAACATCGGCGCATGTGTATCAAGATACTATTCTTGAGAATTTAGCTAAACACCTTAACAATATTATGTTCAATAACCAAGTATGTTCCTTTCAGCAAGACTCGACGCCGGGTCATAATGCTCGATTCACCCAATCTTGGTTATAAACGAACGTTGCTGAGAGGAGACCCGAGCCCAGTAGTGGGACATTATGGGTTGTTGTTTTTTTTTTTTTTTTGTTGCTGATTTTATTAGAGCTGAAGACTGGCCGTCATCTAGTTGTAATCTAAATCCACTGGGTTATGATTTATGGTCAGTTGGACTTGACCTAACGCCTTGATAATTTGGAGTCGCTAAAGTAATCCATACCATAGGCAGTTAAGAATTTTTTCCCTTGAAAGAGTGCGAGAACTACACTGCAGGCAATGGAGATCACTTCGATTAAGTTTTACATATTTTTACTGATTTCATATTAATGTATAAAAATAACTTACTGTAATAGTAATAAATGTTACGTACAATAAAAAAATAATAGTTTTCTTTATGGCAAGACTGTGTGTTGTGACTATAGAGGATTTCCTCAGAGAGATAACAGAATAATATGCACTAAATCTGTCAATGCGGTGTGTTTCCAAATTAGAACCTGCTTTCCCAGGAGTGTCGTGAAATGCGACGGTGGACCTCAACATGAACACTGAGGTGGGTTAATTTAGCTGCACAGCTTTGCGGTAAGAGGAACTGGACTATGAAACTGACAGTGTTGTATTTTGTATGTTGAGTTTGATGTATATGTCTGTGGTAAAACCATAAAGCAATAATAAGGCCTGAATTTTTTTTTCAATGATATACATATTATTCCTTAGTAGCTGGATTAGTATTTTTTTAAATAAATTTCCTAAAAATGAATCCTAGATTTATTTATCGACCTCGAAAGCTCCTGCATACTAACTTTCTAACTAAAATCGTCAAGATTCAGAATGTAAATACAACAATTGGTCGATTAAAGGTATCGGATACGTTAATTTTCTCATTGGGTAGGGAATGAGGCAGTATAAAACAAATGTATTTGAAAATACCTGTAGTAAAAAATATTTTTGTCACTTGCCAATCTGTACTTCCATTCAAATAAATAAAATGTAAATGTCTGTCTGTAATTTCTAATTAACAGCTCTTCAGTAAATGTGTATGAAAATAAATATAATACTTGCATTAAAAAAATATATTTGAATTTTTTTTACCGTCTGTCTGTTGGTTCTAGCTAATCCCTGAAACCGCTCATAAAAAGATTTTCACAGGCAAATAGCTGATGATGTAAGGAGTTACTTTGGTTACTTTTAAACCGTCGTTGTTGTAAAGGTACAAAAACCGCAAGTAACACCGCGGGTTACAGTTAGTATTACATAAAAATAAGCTTAGAATATAAAAACTAAATTTATTGGTAGAATACGTACATTTTTTAACTATAATCTAATAGTATGCAGTTTTATACAGATATGATCAGCTTTTTGGCGTGATTCAGTAACCAAACATTTAACCGAACTTTGTATTACCATTCAAGATTGATCACTAGCTTAGCCCCACGGTGTTACCTGCGGTACAACAACAACCACGGTCACCGCGGCGGTCACCTAGGTAAAAAGTATCCTGTATCCATCTCCTGATTCGAAGCTACCTTCCCACTAATTTTCAGCATAATCGGTTCAGTCATTCTTGAGTTATAAATAATAAAACTAACACGACCTTATTTTATATATAATATATATTTATATATTAGATTAGATATTCTCATATTTATATATTTATGGCTTTCACATAGCCATGGAGCGTAAAGTGCAAAACATTAGCGCTATGCATTTAATAAATCATGAATATCGTCCGTCGGTCTGTCATCGCGTACGGGTGACAAATTGCGAAACTAGTCGACGCCACCCGACCTCCCCCGATATCCCTGCAACCCACTTTGTGACTGATCGATGACAGATTTTGTTACTGTGTTGGTTATTAAATTGTAGTACTCATAATACTTCATTGGTTTAACATTTAAAATTACATTCAAAACATTAAAATATGTCAAAGATATTTTTCATATCTTTATAAAAAACTGGCAGCCCGCCTTGTCTACGCACGGGTTCTTTACGGCAAATATAATAGAGCCTACGTTAGTCTGAGAAGATGTGCGTCTTAATCTCTTCCGACGTCTTCAACAAATACCCTTATATTTTAGCAAATAAACACAAAAATTTAACAAATTAAATACGAAAATCTCCCTGGAGGTTCAATCTCTCTGTTGGTAAGAATCGCATAAAAAATCGTGCAGTAGTTTTGAGTTTATCGCAAACAGCAGACAGACGCGGCAGAGAACTTTGTTTCATAATATATTGTGATAGAGGGTATGCAATATTTGTGTTATTTGATTTTATTATAAAACCCGGTTCCGTAACATCTATACTCAGTGATATTATAAATATGAAAGTTTGTGAGGATGTTTGTTACTCTTTCACGCAAAAACTACTGAACGGATTTGGATGAAACTTTACAGTTAATATAGCTGATACATCAGAATAACACAAAGGCTACTATTTGCTGCGATAACAGACATATACGCGGGCGGAGCCGCGGGCATAAACTAGTTATGAATAAAAACGGCAAAATACATCACGTTTGCTGTATGGAAGCCCCCTTAAACATTCATTTTATTCTGTTTTTTTACTATTTGTTGTTATAGCGACAACAGAAATACATTATGACTACCTCGATGGCGCAACGGTTGCGTATGCGATTGCTGTTCTTGAGGTCTCGGGTTCGATACCCGGGTCGGATAACATGTTTGTATGAAATGTTTGTTTCGGATCTTAGGAGTTTTCTCTGTATGATATATGTGACTTTACAAAAAAAAAAGTATAAATGTATTTATATCAGTTGTCTAGTACCCATAATAGGAGCTCTGTTTAGTTTGGGACTGGATGCCGTTGTGTGTTAGATGTCCGGAATATTTATTTATTATCTGCAAATGCCAACTGTCTAACTATCACGGCTCATGAGATACAGTCTGATTACAGACAGACAGATGGACCGACAGCGGAGTCTTAGTAACAAGGGTCCCGTTTTAACCTTTGTAATACGGAACCCTGAAAACTAGCTTTGTGTATCGCTTACCGCAGTAAAGAGTAGCTTATGTCCTTCAAGAATCAAAATAGCTCTATGCCAAATTTCATTGAAATCGGTGCATAGGTTTAGCCGTGAAAGCGTAACAGACACTTAATTTTTAATTTATAATATTATTATTAACAAAAAACGATGATTCTCGATCGCGAGAAGGTGAAATCAATTTAAAGCTTATATTTAGAAGAAGTTTAGGAAAGAATCCTGAAAATTCTTCTTTTGATGAAATGGCAACCAGCTGGATCAGCTATTTCTGCCAATGTCAAGTATTTAAAGTCTTTAATCCTAAGTCTTCGAATCTTTAAGTCATCGTCGTGATGAAATTAATGAAAAAAATATAGTGCAAAAACAAAAAACGATTCTCATTCTGAAAATTCAAAATTGTGTTAAAGTTATAACTACATATATCATCTACAACTATCCTTAATACATATTAACATCTCATAGTTCAGAAGTGACATAATGATAGCTCCGTATCACAGGAATTCGACAATACAATGGGTTAAGCGGTCTATGCTATACCATGATGGAATGTCAGGTGTGAATGGGACAAATTATGTGGTCCACATAGGGTTGTCGCAACCTTAAATGTCCTTTGTGTTAATTAGTTCAATGTTCACAGGAGCATTGGTTTGGTTAGGTTCTATTAAAAAAAAGAACTAATTATATGTGTTTTTATATTTGATCTTAGCTTTGAACCTTTACCAGAGTAGACACAACCTTAATTTTCTAGGTGTGAAAGACATTAAAATTTTATTTTAAATTCTTTGTTTTATTTTATACTAACGACCCGCCCCAGCTTCGCACGGGTGCAATGCAGATACAAAATACACTACAGAAGAACTGTGAACGTTGTATATAAAAACACAGCGGCCTGCTCCGGCTTTGCACGGGTATAAAATATATAGCCTAAGTCACTCACTGAAAAATGATTAAAATCGATGTATTAGTTTTGATTTATTCATCACTGCCCATGGCCCGCACGTGTTAAATTTGGAGTAAAACAATTCCTCATTCCCTAAACCATGAAGATTTACTGCTATCTTTTGAATATCTAAATTCATACACTACATTTTTACTTATTTACTTTTTACATTTTTACCTCTTTACGCGTCCGGTCGCTACTAGACTCAAAATGCTACAAGGAGAACCGTCGAGTCGAGTCTGCTTTCTTCCCGCCCTGTGGGGGGTGAGGAAACTTTTGGGAGCGCTGGGCTCCTTAAAGTGGTTGTCCTCGCGGCTCACTTCTTATGAGCCGGTCGTTGGGTTTAGCCGGCCTCGAGGCTCGAACCGCCGGTCGTCCCTCCGAAGAGGTGACCTGCGATGCGCCTGCGAGAGGTTGGCGGTTCTTCGTTGTCCAAGGTGGTCGCCGTTGCCCCGCTCGAGGGGGCTGTTATCAGCTCCCGAGCGGGGCGTTTCAGCCGCCTGCGAACTAGCAGAGTCGTCTCCGGGTGGGGTAACGGAGCGATTCCGATTAAGTGGGGTATGNTCCTTAAAGTGGTTGTCCTCGCGGCTCACTTCTTATGAGCCGGTCGTTGGGTTTAGCCGGCCTCGAGGCTCGAACCGCCGGTCGTCCCTCCGAAGAGGTGACCTGCGATGCGCCTGCGAGAGGTTGGCGGTTCTTCGTTGTCCAAGGTGGTCGCCGTTGCCCCGCTCGAGGGGGCTGTTATCAGCTCCCGAGCGGGGCGTTTCAGCCGCCTGCGAACTAGCAGAGTCGTCTCCGGGTGGGGTAACGGAGCGATTCCGATTAAGTGGGGTATGTTGGAGTGGTCTGCCCGCTTGAACATGCCCGTGGCCAGTCTTCGGACGAAGGCATCTATACGTTTGGCCTCTGACGCGCTATTTATAGGCACACTGCCGCCGCCCTGGCCGGCCGGTACCGCCGCAAACGCTACGTCCCGCAATTTTTAAATCTGTAATAGCTTCGAAAATATTCATTTAAATCGTATGCTGTACAGGGCCATATAGATCTATATTAAATCAACAACGTATTTAAGGTATTTAATTGGATAACTATTAATGCTGTATTGGTTAAAATTGCTTCGAAAATTAGCCATTATTTGTCGTAAAAAGTAAATGACAAAAAATGTTATTGTGGGATATCCATAAGAGATAGACAATTACCATCGCGGAGTTTTCTGTAGACCTATTCAATGTGTACAATACTTAGTACAATATTTTGATAGATCTCGTAGGGTTCTGCCTGCGTTTACAATGTAAGCGGAAAAAAATTAATTAAGTACGACATCATATTAGAAACCTCAAAAATAACAGTATTTCTCCACTATGTAATGGATGTTACTATACATACAAACCTTTCTTTTCAATCACTCTCACTGAATCAAAATCTGTTGCATAGTTTTAAAGATTTGAGCATACAGAGGGATATAAGGACAGAGAAGGCGACTTTGTTTGATACTCTGATGAAGTGGTACTGTATTGAGCAATTGTATTTAGATACATAACATATATATATATATATATATATACCAGATTTACTATAATTAATGTAAAATTTTCAGATCGGTTTCATTTGCTCTCCTCCACAATTAGATTAGATAGAAAAAGATTTTTCTTAAAATATATATTTTATAAAAAGGACACAGACCGCTCTACACCGCTGACCGACAGATAGGTCAATGATACAGAAGCATCACTAGGCCGCCATCTTGTGGGTCACAATATGTTGACCAATCTTGAATAACTGACCAGAAATAACGTCGATATATTGGCGTCACAATCTCAATAAAACAGGAATAAATGAATAAATCACGCACTAAATGCTTCTGTCCCCATAACAGTGTGCTCAATAAAGTGATGAGGTTTTCCAGAAAATCCCATTACTTACGCATACATTATCGAAGAATGATATAATGAATTATTTATTGAGTACTCACATTAGATATTCGGTGACAAATGGCTATTATTTAAAGACGTTCGGACAAGTCTCCAGGAGACATTCCTATAATAAATTAAGTAGGTTACACTTTTATTCTAATCGATTCCTTGGAGATGTTTATATAAAATACTTTTTTATCGAATAGAGGCAAACGACCAGACGTATCGTCTGATTTTAAGCGATTGCCGCCGCCCATTGACATCCTTATACACGTTATACATGTTTGCCAGCCTTTGGGGGATAGGTTTCACACCAGTTTTCTGTGAGGCTGTGGTATCGTTTCATCGCTCCGGTCGAGCGAGCCAGTGCATGCCAAAGCGTGACCCTCCCACGGTATATTTCATCTGTTTACACATTTCCGATTGTTTTATTTCTTTACGCATTATGCATTTCCTTTTAAGGTATGGAAGGAAATGAGCATGATGGATAGTGAACATTGCTGTCCATGAGCACTTGATCAGAATCAAAGACACTGCTTCCCCTGAAGTCTCCAGCTTTTGACCCAATGAATAAATCAGAAATATATATGGCTCAAGAAACTTGAAATTGTACCGACGATAAAGTTCAAATATTTTTCTCATAAAATTGTCATAATTGTGTTGAAAAAAGTATAATTAAAGTTATAATTGACTCAAGTTTGTTGTTATAATCAATACCTCGTTTTGTTATTGACCTTGCTACTGAACTTATAATCAGTGGTAAGTTTGAAGGACAAAAAATAATTACAACATTTTTCATCGGTTTGAAAGAGGCAAATCAGTTCAAGTGGAAACAAAAAAACCATAAAGTAAACGTTATACGTATTAGTATTCTATAACTAAACTTATAATTATATTCAAATAAATTTTGTTTCAAAAAATGTTATTAAAATAGACAGGGTGGCAATCAGATAACCTTTATTAACAGCACATATTGGATTGTTATGTTAACATAAATGCTAGGGAATTTTTCGTGACACTCTGTTAAATAAGGTTTGTTTATACACGCCCTGGGTATTTGATCGGACTCGGTATGATCTTAATTTAAGTTGAATTCATTTAGTTGTAATATAATTAACCATTGGCAAATGTATTCTATCAGCTCGGAAAGTAGCCGGTCATCCCTAAAGGCCGGTATTCATTTTGATTAGTGATCAGTGCTGGTGATTAGTGATTAGGAGAAAATAAGTTTGGATAGTAACAAGTGATTAGTTGGCTGCGTAGTAATGTTTAGAAGTATGTTCTATGTTTTTGCGATTCACCTAGACTCAGAACAATAATTTGTGGATTACACAAAACATTGACACAACAATTGGCGCAGTCGAAAGCGGTGTGGAGACCGCTGAAATCACCAGACTAACTGTGCAGTCAATTGCAATACACCGAACTGTCTGTCTGTCCATCTATCACCAGGCTGTATCTCGTGAGCCGTGATAGTTAGAAAATCCAAATTTTCACACAACAAATACTAAAAAGCAGATTAAAATTAATATTTAAGAGGGCTCCCATATAGCAAAACGTGATGTTTTTTGTTCGATAGCAATATTGGCAATAAGTAAATGCTTAAAATGTATAGATTATGGTACGGAATCCTTCCTGTGCGAGTCCGACTAGCACTAGGCCGAATTTTTTTTACTTTTCAGCTGTAAGTTTTTCTGAAAAGGTCGAGCTGATTTCGACGAGAATTTCACTGGCTGGTAACTATTGTAAAGGTACACCAACACCTGCGGATAACGCCACAGAGCTCTACTTGTATTAAATACAACAAATTACTTAGAAGTTATAAAACTGTACCTGCACGAACAATCCATTACTTTTGAGACTTTAAGTGCTAAATAAAATATTACCAATTCACAAAAAGTACTATTACATTATTAATGGTCGTGGCTCTCACGGTGTAGATTTATTAGAATTAGATCTGGTTCGTCCTAGGCACTCGAGTTGCTAGATAGACGCAATTACAGTAATGTGTCACATATCGGGTGGTTCGGGCGCCAATGTATCAAGTTGGTAGAAACACTAAATCAAACGGAATATCGAACGTTTGGTGTGCTGCCGCGCCAACTCTAACCTTCCAGGCTATAATTTTTGAATCTCTCTGAAGTATTAAGGTTGAAAATAAAGGTACGAATTAGCGACTGTTATCAACTTGACTTTGACGGATAGCGTAGACGTTTAAATGACCACCAAGCCGCTTACTGCTGCTGAAAGTGTTGTGGATTATGCTTAGGACAATATTCTGTATAATCCACAAATTATTGTTCTGGGTGTTCTTGCACAACTTATTGTTCGTTTCATGTTCATGTTTCCAAGATAGTAGAGCCATGCTAATTTCAGCACGATTGGGCCGGCTCGACCGGGGCGGTACTAGCCTCGCAAAGAAGATCAACTTTCCTTGTCAAAGTCCGTTGATGAGTGCAAGACTCAATGATGCAGTAGCATCACTAGACTGCCATGGTTTGGGTCACTGTGCTGCATTGTTTGCATTTGTAATGAGTATGGTGACCACCACTCTTGGATACCGCTTATGCTTTTTATCAGGCAGAGAAGAGTCATTTTGGCAGGGAGATATATAAAAATATTTAAAAACAATCGCTCAAAAACAAGTGTCTGTTTATTATTAAATTGTGATAAATGTTAAAAGTTTAATAAAAAATTAATTTAGTTTTCAAACTTAGTCCTAACTACATATTACAACTAAATCAGTATTTTTGATCTCGCCGTAGTCGGGTAAGAAGAAAGAGTGAGGATGTTTTTTTTCAATTAACATCTCACTCTTATAATTAAGACTCATCTAACAATATCTCAAATGATAAAATTCATCAAACACTTAAGGAAAAGATCGTGTCAAAGAAATAAATGTTATATACATTGATTCTCATGCCTTAGTATGTGTGTATGTACTACCATCAAATTTGAATCATGACCCATCATAAGCTTACTTTCTTACTGACATCCAAATACAATTAGGTCGACATTCGTGTAAACATGCATTCCCATGGCAACGACATTGTTATCTGTCATTTAACACAGGGAATGTTTGCTTAGTACTTAAAACGTCCTAAGTGCGGCATGCAGTGTAAAGGAGAGAATATTTTATTGTTTTGACGGTTTCAAACGATTTATCGGCAAAGTGGGTCACGTTTTAAGTCTGTCGATAGTTCATACGTATATATAAAATATAGCCTTCCTTCTATCGCAAATAAATAAAAATAAGCAAACAAGTTTCTACATTCATATGCATATACAAAACTTATTGTATAAAAAATTATGTTCTTGAAGAAATTTCTTCTGAAACTTGTAACTGATATAAATTACCACATATTCGTATCTGCGTAAATATTTATTACTTCATCAAGTTGACTGTATCAGTTCTAATGAGCTGGTGAAGTTGTTCGTGCAGACTAACTATGTTTAAACTATAAGAAACTTCTCTATTGAAATATTCTAGAACTTACAAACTAAATTTTCTCCAAACCGGCACCGCATTTAAAGCATACAATTTCTCAGCTCGACTTCTCGGTAATCAAACGTGGTAGACGCCGTTCTATCTCCATCAACAACAAGTGTTGTTGAACATTGTTGAGCGGTCATTCATCACAACACTTTGCAGGTGTGGGGGGTTGGTTTTACAACGAACGTTTATTTTAATATGAGAATTTGCAGAAAAATGTTTAAATATCATAATTTTACTTTTAAAACTTTCATGAAAATAGGCAAGGGAAACAAAATTTGTGTTTGCCAGTTCTATATACAAAAGTTTGTTTCTAGGTAAACTACTAGGTGTAAACCTATGGAAACTTATAACATAATATGTCTAATATGTTGATACCCGTATATGTCACTATCACTAAGTGGAGGTTGAAGTGAGTTCTTGAGTCCACGGTGTGAAGATAACAAAAAAAAGTATATTAGTATTAATATCAGTTATCTAGTACCCATAGTACAAACTCTGCTTAGTTTGGGACTTGATGGCGTTGTGTGTTAAAATGTCTGAACATATTTCTTTATTTTTTTTATTTTTTTTTAAGGTTTTATATCAGTCATCCACGTGTAAGATGTGTAAGGTTATCTTTATATTATAAGCTTGTGCTCAAGGCTCCGCTCGTATGTGTGTCGGTTATCGCGGTGTAGTGTAACATATGTCCTTCCTTAAAAGTCGATGTATCTCCACGAAAAATCTTATTGTAATCGGTGCAGCGGTTTAACTGTGAAGGCGTAATAGACAGGTAGAGTACATATTACGTATGTAAGTATGGACTAACTTTTAAGCTTGAAAAGTGGTGAAAACATGGAAGGATCAGTTTAGCTTATCTGAGGTTTTAATATATGCATACATATATCATTATTAAAGTTTGTGTGAAAAATTTGTGAGTAGTTTTCTGAAATTTATATCTTGGATAGAACAACAACATCATTATTCAAGATGAGATGATGATAAGGGCGATGAATATTAGTAAAAAAAACATCTACGCCGCAAATGTTAATGTATAAATTGTGAATATTTTTGGTTTTTGTTCGTTAATATGTATATTATTTAACTTAGTTAGATATATAGATATATTAACGAACAAAAACCATACATATAATAAAACATAATATAATTAACATAATATCATTTGACAACAGCAATAAAACAAAATTAACATTAATTGATTATTTCAACCTTTACTGAATAGTACAGCATACAACATGGGAGAGTACTCATATGTAGAGTCATAAAGGGTATGCACTGTCCATGTAACAGTCAAAACTCTAATTCTTATCCGGCCAAAATAAGTATTGGCTAAATGCCGGTTAAAATACTTTTTACCAGCTAAAAGTTCAGATTGACATCATTATCATCTCAGCCGAAAGGCGTATGCAGGCCTTCCCAAGGCTGTCCACAGCAATGGTCATGTACTGCACTCAATCAGCTCATTCATTCATTCTTCCCGCGACCTTCACTAGGTCATCAGATCACTTTGTAAGGGGTCTATCCACGTTCCGTCTTCTGGTACTAGATTGCCACTCCAGAATCTTTTTAACCCCATCAGCTTAGGTTTTGCAATGTCAGGGACTTTGGTTCTTTTGTAGCTCTCCTTATTCCTAATTCGATCGCGCAAAGAAACTGCAAGCATCGCTCTCTCTATTTTTCTTTGTTTTATTCAGTTCTGACTGTAATATTACAATAAACACCACCAGATTAATGAACATTAAATAGCTTATTTTTAAATGGAAACCAAAATTTTCTGTTCTTAAGACAATTTATTTTTTAATTAACAATAATGAAGCAGTTTATTAATATTTATCATGACATAGTAGCATCTACTTTTTTTAAGTTATGACTACAAAAGGTGTATCAACATACATAGCCTCTCGCCTGCATCTTTTAAAATCTATAAATGTAGGTAAATAATTTGCACCAACACGCAGAGCATGCAGCGCTGATCCGTGCCATATTTCAGCCGCGCACCGCACGCCGAGCTCCATAGCATTTGTTAACCGCCATCTGACGTGCGCCGACTGGCTGTTTGTGATTTACTTTACCCCAAGGATTTTTAAGGAAACAACTGAATAAGGTGATTTGTTGCCTTTATTATATCTTGAACATGAAGTTTACCTAAGGTACGAAATCCTTTGAATCTTTATTTTAGGGTTAATTAAGTTGCAGTGAAAGTTAGCACGTCATATAGTATATACTATGGGAATGTTGGTTTTAATAATGACGTTGTTTCCAAGCTGGGCAGAGCCTGTACAGTGGTAAACCGATTGCCGATAAACATAGTATGTATTTTCCTTGTTTTTTTTTATGTATGGCCCTGCCAAAACGACTGTACTTTGCCTGATGGAAAGCATAAGCAGAATCCAAGAGTGGTAGTCTCCATACTCAATGCGAAACGAATGTAGACAATGCATCAATGCAGCATGGTGACCCACACCATGGTGGACCTAGTGATGCTTCTGCATCATTGGACCTCCTGTCGCGTACACACCAACGAAACACGACAGCACGAACTCTGCCATTTTATGTTGATCTTTAGTGCGAGGGTAGTACCGCCCCGGTCTAGCTTACCGACTAAAACCACACGGCGTGCCACTCTGCGCCTGAGACGGGAGGGATCCGGGAACCGCTTTCATACCCCATCCAACCCCTCCCAACGTCTGCCCGCACTGAAGCGGGCACCGTCTGCTGGTAAACTCTCTCAATTTAGGCGACGTACGGCACACGCGTAACATCGCCCCCTCGCGGCTGGCCTGTGAAGCGGATGGAGGGGAAAACCCGTCCCGCCCATCCGGACCGGGATCGGGTCCAAGTGGAGATCGTCCTGCCGGGCCTTCTCCGCCACCTCCTTTTGCGAGATGACTTCCTCGCAGAAGGTTGTGACCACGGTAAAACTGCTCTCACCACCGACCATGGAGTGTACAACGGCCGGTAGTGAGAGATCTCCTCCGATGACTGCAGTGAGGGCCCAACGCTGCGGCACGCCGCCAGCGTGTGCTGGGACGAGTACTCACGTACTCACTGCAGTCGCAGTGGTGACAGGCAGTACTCAATTCCTTTCTGGCGACCGAGTGCAGGTACTTCCCGAAGCAACCGTGCCCGGAAAACACCTGCGTCAGTCGGAAGGAAAGGGTCCCGTGCTGCCGTTCTGCCACTCAAGGATGACCGGCTGGAGAGCCTCCACGATGGCGAAGCCAGCACGTGGAGCCTCCAGCCGCGACGATCACCGAACCATCGTGGCTCAACGGGCGGCTTCACGCCACTCGCGTACCTCTTCGGGCGGAGGGCGAATGCCACTCTCCGCCCGGCACTCGGGTGGAGCAATTCTGCCTCCAAATCCCACGGGGATATTCCGGTCACGGCGCACGCTGCCTCGGTCGACAAAGTACGGTATCCGCGTATGGTTATGACCGCCAATACCTTCTGAGGGCGCCAGAGGCGCGCCTTATTCTGGGCGGTCAGACCCGACACCCACACCGGTGCGCCGTACTGCGCCATAGAGCGGACAACCACCGTGAAGAGGCTTTTCGTTGCGACACTGACTCCACCCAGATTGTGCAATAGTCGCCCAAGGGCGGAGGCAGTGTCGACCAGCTTGGAAGCAAGCTGTCGGAAGTGCTCGTCGTAGAGCCACCTACCTTGCCCCGGTCTAGCTGCCCCAATCGTGCTGAAATCAGTGTGGCTCTACTACCTTTGAAAATTTTTTCGTCGTGCTCGACACCCCCATTTTACACGACTACCGCAAATTCAAACGAAATGAGCGGGAGTATATTTTGACTGCGCGGTTGGCCTTGTGGTAGAAGCGGTTGACGTTTCCTACTGCGCCAAGTGTTGTGGATTCAAACACAAAATGGTACAACACTGTGTGAGGCAGACTCAGGACAACAATCCACAAATTATTGTTTTGAGTCTGAGTGCTCTTTGTGTCCATTTCATGTAAGTTTGTAAAGACCCCCGCGACACAAAATGTGCCTTCTTAAACAAAATACAAAAAAGTTAGTGTCGTTAGTGTATATTGAACCGTTATCAATACACATTTTATATACGTTTGTCAGATCTTACGTACATTGTACGTGCGTTGTGCGTTGTATTGTATTGTACGTTGTATATATGGATGTACATGTACATATTAAGGATAAATTACACCCACACAAAACCACTGGTTGATACCTAACCATATATATATTTTTACAAATCATGTAAAAAGCATAAGTATTCATAATCTGATGAGATATATTTTCGACATGTGTATTATGTTGGCAAAGAAAAAATGTGTGGAAAATGTTGTTGCTAATATTACGATTCGTGTATGAATCTTGCTACAGAGGAACTAAAGCCCTCTTTTTAAATTTAATATTGTATTTGAAAGCGTAAATATGTGTATATTTATTGTGCTTACATGTATTGAATTACGTGATAACGGACAAGAGAGTTTTTTAATTAAGTTGTTGGTAATTTTCTGTAGTATGAAGTCAAATATTGTAATTTTATGGTCGATTGTCGTCAGTTACTTAACTATAAATCCCTGGCTACCTGTTAATATATATAAAAAAGTGAATATAAAAATAAGTGTATTTTTTTTGTGAATCATTGAAGGTGTGGAGGAACGGGCCACATGTTCCTCCAACACAAAGGGAGGATCCTCCGACCAGGCGATGTGATCATGCCTGGCGGGCCACTGCCCAACGGTTGATGTTGGGAAGTTGTTTATATGTTAACCGGCGCGAGTACTTCTATTGCGCGATGCAGGATTGGTAGCTTCTTCGTGCACTACGTTACTCCGTAGTTCAGTGTATCTTCGGTGGATGGCGTTGTCATATATTTATGTTGACGCTGTATGTGGAAGTCGCCACAAAGGAATTATCCAAACGTCAAAAAATAACATGTATGAAATTTCAAAACTTCATAAAGACACAGTGTGGGTAATTCAATTGCCAAAATATCTCATGCGACTTTCAGATAATGGTGGTAATTCTGTGATTGTCATCACTAAATTAAAATTCACTAAAGTGTTGTTGGATTATATACTTTAAAGGCATCGTCTTACAGTCCATTTTTCGATGTCCCACATCTCAGCTGTCACTGTGTTTAGGCAGTAGCAAATGAACGTTAATCAGAGAGACGCGTTTGTTTATTAGTTGAAGAAGTAAAATTTACTTTGACATAATCTACATGAGTAAAATTACTCAACTTAGGCCATAATTTTTTTTTGTGTTCAATGTTTAAAAGTGTGAAGTAAAACTTGACAAGTTGCACTAAACTTAGACGCTGTCCAAATAAATGGCGACCAAATAACTTACGTAATTATTTCTTGTATTTTTACATTTAGAGTTCAGTTTTTTATTAATAAACAAGCGAGTACTTCTGATCAACTTTTAGTTGGTAATGATGAACTAAATATAGTGAAAGCTGAGATTTGACATATCCGAAAAATGGACTAGTTGGTAGATGAAGTTAAAGTATTTAATCAAAAAACAAATTTTAGTGAATTTTAGTTGTAGTGATGACAACAACAAAATTGTTAACATTGTCTTTTAAAATTCTAAAAGACGTGTTTCAATTTAAATGTTTGTACTACACGGTTGAGTTTATTTCTCACGAGAAGTACAAATTTAATTTTATTGAGCTCAGCAGTCTTTTTCATTCCCAACATAAGGTTACATGTAAAATTAGAATTTGTTAAGATATGTATTAACTGGACCACAATAAAAGATTAAAACTACCAAAGGCGTATGTAGTTTCTGCACTGGTAACAATGTCACCCAACAGTTTTATGTTATTTTAACTCTTTCTTTTTGAGCTCGTCGTGGTTTACCACAGCAAGCTTTTCAGTGTTGATTTATCGATCCTTCCAAAGTCATCTTTTGGAAAAATAAATACGTATAAATTCTGAAATTTTTATCATCTATAATTATCGAATGTCGTCTATAATTATCGGTGGTAATTAGTCGACTAGTTTACTAGCTTGCTAGGTAGTAAACGATAATTATCTTGATTACTGCGATAGTTGCGATAAAAAAAAATTTCTAAGTACACTATATAATAAGTTTCTCTTTAGTTAAATACACCTCATCTTATTTTTTAGTTTTAACCAGTTGGAAGTGCGATCAACTCCAAAAAGACAAACATGTTTAAAAAAGTTTGAAAGTAGTGTTTTGCATACTGCAAAAGGCATACAATGTATAAGTCGTGGACACAACAATATTACTGTTCTCTTAAAAACTCTTAGGCAATTAGTCAAGCAATACTAATACCAAAAACTTACATTAAAATAAACATTTTTTTATTGCAAATTCCATACCGATACAGCAGGATATTCATCATCATCATCATCAGCCTATCGCAGTCCACTGCTGGACATAGGCCTCTCCTAATTCACGCCACTTAGTACGATCTATGGCTTCTCGTCACCCTTACCATTACAGGGTATGAAAAATGGATGTTGACCGATTCTCAGACCTACCCAAAATACACATAAAGTTTCGCTACAGCTGTTTCCGAGGACTTTGGTAACAAACACCCTGATACGAGAATTTTATATATATTGTGTCCATTAAAACGTCTCTTATTGCCTCTAGTTAATTGAGGACATTCTGTTCGTATTTTCATTTAATTTAACAAAAATGCCGCTAAATATAATGTGAGAACTTACATCACTATCTGCAAGGGAACAAGAAACCACATTACATCTATATATTCATTTTATTATATCTATATGTTTATGTCTGCCAAGTATATATTGAGAACGTGACTTGCTCGACGCGGCAAGGGGGACGGGGTTCAGACTTTCTACAGTAACTTGTGTAGTGCTTCTGCGTATTTTCTTATTAAGTTCTCTGTATATTAAGTTATGCATATGTAGTAGTGTGGAATAATGTTAACTTGTCTCTGTGTGATATTGCTAGATGTTTCAAAATCCCGTTATTTTGGTACCTAAGGAAATTGAATAGACAATTTATTGATTAAGCGTTTTTTTTAAATTGCTGGTAGCTACGGTGGCTAAATGCATTAACATTGTGAATGCTGCTACTCATAATTTTAGAGTTATAAAAATTTAAGTGTTCATATAAATCCTTTTTCCGAATCTGTTTCTAAGTCAATACGTCTCATCTTCATATAAAGATTGGCATTATTGAGTTGAAGGTGTCCATAGGCGTCGGTAGTGACTTATATTTTTACTAGGCGATTGCAGCTAGATTTGGTTAGTGGTTAAACATATTTATATAAAGAAATTGTTTTTAGATTTGTATCAAAACCATATGAAGCTGTTGGTATAAAAACGACTTAATCTTGTTACGTCAGATCGCTAATTCCGGCTGTAGCAACCGCCGCCGCGCCGGTCCCCTCGTCACCCATCTGCAACCTTAACTTTGGAGAAACATCTTTTTTCATGTTTAAGCTACCAAAATGACTCCACTCTGCCTGATGGAAAGTATAAGCAGAATCCAAGAGTGGTGGTCACCATCCTCAATGCAAGTGCGGACAGAGCAGTATGGTGATCCACACTATGGCGGCCTGGTGACATGATTTAGACGCCCCGCTTAAAGGACCTAGGTTCACAATCTTGAAGTTATTTCATTGATTTTAAAGAAAAAAATATCATAAAGCATATCTGTTTTTTAACAGTTTATGAATTATTTTTTAAATACTGGTATTCCATAGTGTCGTTCGTTAAAAAAAATATGAAATTTATATTGCCCGTTTCATCCAGTATTATAGTGTAAATTTATTGCCATCTTATTTATTAAAATCCGTTTTGTATCAATTCAATCACCGTCAATCCACCGTAAAATTTATGGTGGAACATATACTAGAAACATAAATATACCATAAAATCTGTTATCCTTTCTTTTGTCTTCGCCGTAGTTGGGTAAAAAAACCATTATAGGATCACTTCAGTATTTGCTATTTGTCCCTCTATTTAACTTCCCTTCAAGTCTCTTTTTCTAAGTAACATATTAAGTTGCCTCATTGGTCTAACGGTTGACGTACGCGACAGCCAATCTAGAGGTCTCGGGTTCGAATCCCGGGTCGGGCCAAATGTATTATTTAGTTTTTCCATTTATAGAAGTACTGAAAAACAGCTCGGAGTTTGGAAATTGGGTCTGAACACCGTGCCTCGGAGAACACGTATAGTGTGTCCTGTGTCTCATCTCTCCCCGGTCGTGTCAATTAACCATCTCATCGGATTATGAGACAGAGGGCACAAGAGAGAGTGCACCTTTGTTTGCGCACACAATCGTGCACTATAATATCTCCTAGTAGTTCGCTTGTCTCTTTTGAGAGTAGTCCCCGTGTCCGCATATGTGTCTTCTGGTTTTTAAAGTTGTAAAAGATAACCTTCTTCATTTAACCCTTATATTTCAAGAAAATTTACCACTTTGTAGCTTAATCGAAATTAGTAAGATACCTCTAATTGGCATTGACTTTGTCATAATCTACTATCCCTGACCAGAAATTCATATATTGTTATATTTAAAACTCTAATTCAATTTATCGGCATTGCAAGCAATGTCCTCGAAACAACGCATGTATCTGATTACTATTCAAATTTAAAATGCTAGTTTCATATATTCTGTTTTTAAATTTGTTTTAACACGGGTCTGTAACCAATAGACAATAATTCGTGGGCTTAAACCAAGTTTGGAAAACCCTTGAAAATACTAGCGGATGCCTATTCGATGCCTCTGTGGCGCAGTGGTAACGTCTGCGACTGCTGTACTTGAGGTCTCGTGTTCGATTCCCGGGTTGGACCAAATGTTTGCATGATCTGCAAATATTTGTTTGGATGTTTTCTACGAGTTTGGGTGTTTTCTATGTATAATATGTGTGTACATATTCACAAAAAAAGTATATATGTATTTATATCAGTTGTCTAGTACCCATAACAGTAGTAGATGTCTGAAATATTTAGTTATTTCAAATAATTGTATTTAATGCAATTGTTATCCTAAAAACAAAAAAATAAAAGAGTCCTTGATTCCTTTCTTTCATTTTAATCTTAAATAAACCAATGCTTTGAATATAGTACTGGTTTCATTTCAAACGTCGTTCATATGTCGAATCCGAGTTTAATTTCCACATTGAATCTAAACGATTACCAATCGTGCTCTATTTGAGAGAGGTCCTAGTACAAACCAATAAATATTTTCATATATTACGGCTGAGGTCGCTGCACAATATGCATACCTATATTACACCTATCTACATTTGCCTATATTACTTCTATTATTTTTACAATGCTAATATTTTTATAGTAGAAATGGTGAAAACATGCCTGACAAGTTACCTTTTATGAATTTAAGAATAAAGTTACCTTTCAACACCTTCTGTACTAATATTATAAGTAACATTAACACCTTCTATAATAATTTTATAAGTAATATTAACACCTTCTGTATTATTATTATAAGTACTGATCCGGTTCTGAAAATTTTTCACAAACAGAAAGCGACCCCATTCATGAGTGACATAGGCCATATTTTACTATGATTGGATAAACAATTCAGTTAAAAGTAATAGTATTTGTAAATCAAGTCGAAGAAAAGCGGGCGGGATGTGGTGCTTTACCGGCGTGCGCTGATTAAACGTTTTGGTATAGACGAACATAATGTTCATGAAAACTGTTGGTCTTCATTAGTTCTACAAAAAAAAAAACATAATTGCATCACAAAAAAACGCCCAGCGAAATGATTGGTAAAATCTCTATAAAACACTTGTTTTTATCTTCGTAACGTAAATACAAGTACAATAAACAGTATACCCGAGGTCCCGACGTGATCCAAGGAGTCCTACCATCCCAAGGGATCATACACGTTCCGCTTAGTCAAACGCATAAAATGTCGCTACACAAAACTGTTAACTATGACACCTTAAATACTGTAATTTCTTTAAAAAATATATATAAATAAATAAAAAAAATATATTTCAAGCATCTGACACACAATATCAACTAGTCCCAAATAAAACATAGCATCTACTATAGCTATTACTGATATAAATTTCTAAATACCTTTATCTAATGTTTGCAGATAATACCAACTATTTGGTCCGACTCGAGAATCTAAAGTGAGACCTCAAATACAGCAGTTGCATATGTACGCAATTGAAAGACTGCTCCAGTGCCAACAATAAAAGGTAATCGATATTCAAGCATATGATAAAACATTTTAATAATAATCGTAAACAATAAGATAGAAACATTATGAAATTCTTACCTGTTCATAAATATTTATAGAAGATATTGACGTTACTGAATGAAACTGGACAGTTCTCTAAAAATATTTAAGTACAGAGTCCCTCATCGAGAACCGTTCCAACTCCTTAACTCTATCTTTGAGCAACATTTTAGTCAAAGAGAAACTCGAGTAAATTCGCTTATAGCGTCACTAACAGCAAACAGCTCGCGGGACCTACGTGACGCGAACAAATAAAAACTACTAGTTCAACTTTGATAGGAGGAAATTGTTTTAAGTAATGTTCAAGTGGAGATTTTGTAGGTGGACTGTCCCAGATGTACTCGAGTTTGTTCTGTTTTCTTGAACGGAAAATAAAATACGTGAGTTTTGGGTTGACTCTCAGGCGGTTCTTCTTCAAAACTTAGTTTTATCTGACATCGTTTGTAATTAAAGTATGTGGATAATTTTGTTTAGAGAGTTTGTTTTATTTGAAATTATAAACATAGTTAGCTAACTATTGAATTTCGAGTGTATAATGTTTTGAACATGGCGATTTATATAGTTTTTCTTGGAGAAACTATCTATAATAATGGAATGGAAAAAAATAAATAAATGGATCATCAGTGTAGCTTATAGTTTATACGATTTTTTGACTAGCATACTGTTGGAAACTATGTCGGTAGTCACCTAGAACCCTCCATTCATAATAAAATAAAAATATTTACGACAAGAGATGACACCGTGAAATTGTTTTTGCAAAGAGTGGATAACAGATAAAAATGCATAATTCAACAGTGCAAATAAATTGGATTATAAATATTCATCACACATATCGAATTAATTCTTAATTTACTCGATCAAGGACCTTTCGACACATATGTGATATCAATCAGTGACGTAATCAATGAGTAATTCGACATTGCTTACTTTTCATCTCAATGAACGCCATTACTGGGACAACAGAAAAATATAAAAGAGTGGCGCCAAAAATATTAAAGACGCTTAAAATAACTTTAGCTATGAAACAAAATAATTTATCAAAGTTTAACAGGTTAATAGTCTTCCAAAATCTTAACTACTAAGCAAGTTTAAAAATTTGTAATGTATTTAATGTATATCATTAAAAGCATATCATTAAAAAGATTATGTAAGGATTTGTTTTTATATGCATGCTCTGGCCCAAATGATTTTTCTCTACTTTGAACTTATGGACCAGTCGAACCGTAAGTGTCCACGTTTTGGCTTCAAATGACATTACGGGTAGGACGCACGCATTGAAGTCTTTCGTCTTTAGGCGCTGTGGGATCGACGATGAGAAGACCCGACAAAGTTTCACAAACGCTGCCCAACCAAGCCGGACTCTTCTGTTCACCTCGTCCTCAAAGTTGTTTGTACGTAACTGCAAAGTCAGTCCGAGGTATATATATTTTTGAACAACTTCGAGAACGAGAACGGCACCGTGTACCGCAACCGGTTCCCGGTAGTACATGTTCATTGAACATGACCTTGGTCTTGTCCAAATTCATCAGTAGACCGATGCGCCCAGAAGAGTCAGCTAGGTCGTTAAGCATCTGTTGTAGGTCCTGCCACGTTTCTGCCATGATGACGATGTCATCTGCAAATCGCAAGTGAGAGATATATTCGCCATTGATGTTGATACCGCGTTCTTTCCAGTGCAGCGTCTTAAACAAGTCCTCCAAAGTATTAGTGAACACGTGATATAACGTCCCCTGTCTCACTCCTTGATGTAACTGTATGGGTCTTGTATGCTGATCCTGTATTTGGACGGACATAGTGGCAGCTTTGTAGAGACATCTCAACACTTGGATATATCGCCAATCTACTTGGCAACGCTGCAGGGACTCCAGAACAGACCAGATCTCCATCGAGGCAAAGGCCTAAATAGGCCTTATCCAAACGTGGCTCAGGAGGGAAATGGACCGATAGTTCTTCAACATGGTTTTGTTACCCTTTTTAAAGTATAGGACGACCACACTCCTACTCCACGCCTCTAGAGTTCTCCCTTCGAACAGGAGGAATTACAAAACTTCTTAAACGTGCCAATAAATCTAAACTAATATTACTTGCCTTTGGTTTGTTTTGGTTGAACGCAATAAATTCAGGGGCTACTGTTTGGATTGACAAACTCTGCTATTGTTGGATAGTTTATTTATCCAGTCACGACTATCAATGACAAATGTTGCAAAAACAGGGAAAATATGTTTCTTTCAAGAACCGCAAACGAAGATTCGCCAAGATACAGGATAAATGTAATAATAATCACACAATCATTTATTCTTGGTCGGAATCTAAACCAAGACCTCCAGTTTTGGAGTTGCTTGGCTTAGGACTAGATGATGGCCTGAAATATTTATTTATTTACTTAAAATTACCTTCACTTGACGATAAGTCAAATATGTAATAACCAAATTGCTTTAGTCTTTGTACTCATCGTAGATGCTTACAAAGATCAAGGATGTCGTTAAAGGATACGTGAAGGACTCATCGTCAAACGACTTCAAAAGTAGAAGGGTCCCAACCTCTATATTCATGTAAAGAAGTAATACTTTATACCACTTTTTGAATAAATATAGCGCTCGGCAGCTTATCATGTTTTGAATACTTAATGTGAATAACAAAAAGAGGTATAAAATGCTTACATTTTTGAAAAATGTTTTACGAAATATAAAGTTAAGAATTATGTGAAAGCGGCTATCTGCCTAAAACTATAACTTTACCACAAAAATAATACTAACTGATCCACTCAACTTCGTCTGCCTCTATTTCCAAACATGTCTACGGTCTAGTTAGTTAACCATCCTATCTTAGGCAGGCTAGTAATACTTTCAATTAAAAAAACATCAAAATGGTATATATCAGAATCAGCTCATTTGTTGAAACCGATTAAGATGATAAGACAATTTACCGAGAAAACTGACATACAGGCAGACAAAGGTTAAACAAAGCGAAGAAAACTTAGTATTATATAGTTTTGTATCAGACGTATCGCCTGATCGCCACAACACCAGAGGCGTCACAAGTGCGTTTCCGGCCTTTTAAGAAGTACGTTCTTTTCTTGAAGGTTTATTTGGTTTGTTTTCTTTAGTTGCGGAGTTCTTCGTGAGTAATAACGTAATACAAGAATACTATAATATATGAAATATTATTGTTAAAACTACAAGGTTTAGTACATATTTTAATCTATCTTGGTACGAGAAGGGGGAAGGGTATGGGTCTCCGGTATTCTTACTCACACGATGAAACACAGTGCAAGTGCTAATTTCTCACTAGTTTTCTGTGAGGCCGTGGTATCACTTCGGTCGAGCCGGTCCATTCGTACCGATGCGTGGCTCTTAAACAGTTTAGTAGTAATGCGCCTGGTGACACAGGCTATGTAACTTTATATTATTTTCAGAAAAAATAAACAAATTCTTGCTTGTTCAATATTAAAATATCATAACTGGATTCGATACAGTAGAGTGACAATGATGGGAGTGCACTATGTCCCTAAAAGATGGCTTGAACAAAAACTCTGTCCTTACTTGGTATTAACGGCTTTTAACACCCTTTCATTTATAACATATCCAGAATTCAATCAATTTGTATTCCAGAATATCTCAATTTTAAAAGTCGATTAAACATTTTGCGTCTTTTAAACATACCCTATTAGGACACCTGTCTGCTTAAAAGCTCTATTGCATCCTTAAAATAATTATATTTTACGTATTTTTACTTATATATTTAACATTCGCAATATTTAACTAAATAAAAACCATTTCTCATTAGTCTCTCAACAAGGAATGGCGCTTTTCTTTTCACGTTATTTCTAGCTGTGCCATTACTTCAATTTTTTTTGTAGGAATACATTTTATTTCGTTTATTATTTCAGTATATTTATACACACACAGACGTCGTTGGAAACTCAATTTCCTTAGAGAACGTGAGCATTTTCCTTTAGACTGAAATATCGATATTGTTAAGGCTTGTCTGGTATCTTATCGCCGACGTATCACACGAGGCGCAAGAAAAGCAAAGTATTTTCAAAGGAAATAATAGTAGCAATAGAGCCTTAATATTATTATAAGAAATGTCTTTTAAACTATCTATCTCTATATACGCATAAAAATATGATTCAGTTTTAGAAACAAAAAAGGTGTAACGAATGTATGTAAACATACATTCGTTACACATTTACCAACAGGTATACTGATTGCCTTGGTGGCGCAGAGGTTGTGAATGCAGTGCTTGAGGTCTCTGGTTCAAAGCCTGGGTCCAAATGTAGTGTGATCTGCAAATATTTGTTTCGGAGTATCTATACATAATAAATATGTATTTAAAAAGAATATGTAACCAATTATTTATATAAGCTTCTTAGTATCCATAATACAAGCTCTGCTCGGTTTGGGATTAGATGACGTTGTTTGTGTGTTTGATGTTCAAAATATTATTATTATTAATGACTTAGTGATGCCGACTGCTAAGCTACAGGCTGAGGATTCAATTGTAAATATGGTTGTTGAATTCTGAAAAAAACTCGACATTAGAAATGAAATATAAACATGCCTTTTTCATTTGGTCTAACTTTTATCTTCCAAATTTAGATAAAATTTTCAGAAAGTTTTCCTTGACTGAACCCAGTCGAAGGAAAAGTGAAAGACATCATAATTAGCAAAACTTTTATCTTATAATAGTGTATTTTTTAAGGAATCCAATATCAACAAAGTTATAAGGATTCCAGGTAAAAAGCACCATTTTTAAGAATTTGGGATGAGATCTATGACGTTGAGAAAAAACTTAGGAATTCGTTTGACGCCAGAGGTCTGGAATTTTCTTGATAAATAGAATTAGTACCAGTTTCTCGATTTAAGTTTAAGTTTGAGATGGTCATCTACCATATCATAATATAAGCTATTTAAAATATAAAAGGTGAATTGAACTGTTGAGTTTTGTAGTTTTTGAAAGTCAGGATATCTCATTTTCAGAGCGTTTTAAGATTTTGTGTGTCATGTCGATTAAAATGGTCTGTCATTTTTGTCGTTACTAGGCCTGGAAGTAATCTATTTAGAAATGTTAACTAAAATGACATAAATTATTCACAGATTTTATATTTTATTGTTCTAACTTTTATTTATCAAACAGAAATAGAGCAATACAACATGTAGAAAGCAAATAACAGTTTTAAAAGTAAGTAAAAATAGTTTGAATCGACACCGTAATTAACTTGCCAATATAGTATAGTCGAGATCCGGATGATTATTTCTAATTGATTTCTTCAGTAGATTACAAATTAAGTCTATTTGTACTTTGGGTTCTGGATGACTGATAATTTTAATGTAATGAAAACTTTTTGAATATACCAGTACTACTAAGTACCAGTACTAATAATACCAGTGACAACTTTTTAAAATTTGCAGGTGTATAAGGTGTAAACCGGTACCGTGGGAGAGTCACTCAGAAGGCTGGCTCGAAAAGAGTGGTAATAAGGCCTCATAGAAAACCGTTGTGAAACAGCGCTTGCGCTGTATTTCACCAAGTGAGTGAGGATACCCATCCTCCAAAGACTGGCAACGCATTTGTGATCCCACTGGTGTTGCAAGTGTCCATGGGTGGCAGTGATCGCTTACCATCAGGCGATATGTCTGCTCGCTTGCCCCCATCTATAAAAACACATAGAACCACTCTAGTAAGATAATGTCTTAAAGTAATTTCATCTTATGGAAGAAACTAGTTAGTAAACACTAGTACAGTTATGTGCCATTTTTGACGAACGAACAAGAGTTGCCATTAAACCTATAGTTTATTTTGTATGTTTCTAGTAGTAAAAAATGAAGAAAAAGTCATGACATAGCTAATGAGGGACAACGTAGACTAATTTAAATAAGATTTAATTATTATTGTTCATAGAAAGTTCTCAGAGTTCAGAACAATCTTATATCCCTGCGTAATCAAATTTATATATCGGGTCAGCTGGTACGAATAACTGTAATATTTTCAATTATCCCTGTTTGAGTCGCTTTCATTTTATTAAGTTATTTTCATTCCGATCCTATTCGAGAAAGTGTCAGTTCGGCACTTAAACATTGTACGATTTATGTCTGTTGTTTGGAAAAAAAATATAGGAATAATTTTATCGTCTTAAATCACGTTTTATATGGCAACGCAGTTCATACCGATAAAAAAAGTAAAAGTTATTATTTAATTCAAAAGAGCTCTGTCTGTTTATATACTCGTCCAAGGGAGGTGGTAAGTCTTCTCATGTTAAGGGACCGGCCATAGAAACATGTAAATCAGGAGCCCTAAGTTCATTGAGGTTCTCTTCTACCAGAGGGAGGGAGGGAACTAAGATCATCAGAAAACTCCGTCACTCGCTAAAAAGCAATTAAATAACCTGTGAAACGGCACGGCACTAGCAATAGCACGGTTTAAATTTCAGTACTATAAATAATTTGCGAAAAAATAATGCAAGTTGTTATAGAAAGGGCTTCTAAAAATAACATCTTGATTAACCTTGGAATGTGGGAGATTTCTCATGTTAAAGTGTAAAGTACATCTTAATGTTAACAGCTACCGGCAGTCTGTCACATTCAGACTTGCTTTGTCAACTCACTCTCAACTCACTCTGGTTACTTTTAACAAAAATGTTAACGTTGAATGGCTGTTAAAAAGTTGCATTCAATAAATACATATGCGGGTGTAGTATGTTGTGTGTTTCGAGGCTGATATTTTACAAATGGAGATCATTTAAATTTATTTTCTTAAAAAGTTCAAAACCACTGTAATATCAAAACGTTATTTCGTAAATTTTTGACTGTAACATAATTTCATCATTATCAGATATATTTTTATGTGATCAATTTTTTTAATGGATTATTACTAATTGTAAACAAATAGTTCAGAACATCAGAACAGAACAGAATCTAAGTGTGTAGTTGAAAGGTCAACACAGAACTTAAAAGCTCTTAACAATTATTTTAAATATAAATATAATATAGTAAATGTAATGAATATAATAAGTTCAGAACAATAAATACCTGCTCGTCTAGTGTTATCCATCCATAAAATAGCTTAAATTTCAAATAATCACAAAACCAAGAAAGTAATCACAGAGTCACCATGAAAAGCATACAAGAACTACAGGAGTGCTTTAAGAAAAGGATGGCAAACTTCGAGGCGGACCTCCAATACTCCCAGTCTGATTGGTCTTGTGGAGGAGTTCACTAGTTTTAAAACTCTCAAACTGGAGATGTTGAAGTCCATCCAAAGTCAGATGGAGTCAATTGCAAGCGAGGTGGACAATAGTGGTAGTGGCTATGAAGACACGGAGCCGCCGTAAGATACTCCTTTTTCATGGCGTTTCAAAGGACAAAGATGAAAATACATTCAGTATGGTGGCGGAGGTAGCAACAAGTAAGTTGGGTCTTGATTGCTTTATATCTGATGACATAACTCGTTGTCACAGGATGGGTCGTCAATCCTCGGGTGACAGACCACGACCCATTCTCGTTGAATTCAGGACAATAGGGGTGCGTAATGGGGTCTGGGCGTCTAAGACAAGGCTTAAAGGCTCTGGTGTGACCCTCTCAGAGTTCCTGACCCGGCCGCAACACTTAGCCTTCATGGCAGCACGATAGGCATTCGGCATCAATAAATGCTGGACCATAGAGGGATCTGTATTTGTTTTGGGCTCTGACGGTTCTCGCTGCCGTATTGCAAGCGTGGCAGATCTCAATCAAATAAGTCATAACTATGGACTTAAAGTTAATCTTGTGAAATCGCAGATATGTGTTGTTGGCAGTCCCAGTATGGTCTCAATAGTTGATTGGACACAACTGCCCAAAATTCAATTCAATGGGACCGCCATTGAGATCAATACTACCGTCAAAAATCTAGGGATCTACGTAGGTAATACTTTATCTTGGGGTACACATATACAGGAAATCAGTAGAAGGATATTTGCTTCTGCCGGGTCTTTGCGCAGACTACGTAACTTTCTTCCGATTGCAACTAGGGCTGCACTTGCACAAGCACTTCTCCTCCCAATTCTCGACTATGCCGATGTTAGCTATCTGAATCTCACCGAAGCACAACTTGATATGAGCGACTACAAAATCTTTGCATACGATTTGTATTTGGACAACGCAAATATGATCACATCTCTGAATTCCGTCAAATGCTCAAGTGGCTTCCGATTCGCTTTTGCCGGAATACTCATATCCTTGTTTTCCTTTATAACATCTTGTTCAATCTTAAAGCCCCTCTCTACCTCAAAGAATGATTCAAGTTCCTTAATGACACTCCTGAAAAATGTCTAAGGTCATCTGAAGATTTGAGACAGAGGATGCCTCTGCATTCCACTAAATTCTATGGCCAATCCTTTACGGTTGAAGCCGTACGCTTCGTATCAGGAAAGCAAAAACAGTCAATAGCTTTAAGACAATGGTTCAACAATTTTATAGGTCATAACTGATTCAGTCACGAATGAGGGTATGATATTAAGAGTTTTTCATTTTCATATGTGATATAATTTAAATAATTATGGTAAGAAGAGATGTGTATGTATTTGTGTATAAATGAATATATGAAGATATAAGTATATGTGCCCGATTATATTCATAAAAATTTCAATTTTTCTTTAAAATTAATTGCACCGTCAACTGCTACAGTCTCTCCGATAATTTTTGATCCATCCTAAGGTTACCTGGAAGAGATTGCTTTTGGCAATAAGGCCGCCCTTTGTACATTATATTATCATTATATTATATGTTGATCATTTTATGTATTCAATTAATATTGTAAAAACGGTGTACAAATAAAGAGTTTTCTATCTATCTATCTATAGTTTAACTTTTATTCGTGTTTGGGGGATACCCGACTACTCTCCGATTTAATACTTTTATCAAAGACTGAAACAACAACAAAGCTCGGTCCATCCATCCATTTTTCCTTTCACTCAATCTACCTAGACGTACTATTTATATAAAAGAATTACGCAAATAGTAATTTAAAAAGAATACGTTGGTTATCAGACAATTAGTTGGTCTTGGTTTTCGCAACCGATTAGGGATTTGAAAGGAGTTTGGAAAAAGGGAAAGAATATTTTCTGTTGTACATAATTATTTCAATGTTGCCAATCTTATCAGTGTGATTTCATCCTCTCTGAGATACTTGGTAGCATTGCACGCGCCACAGAATAAAATAAACAGTAGGGAAATTTAGTTATATACCTACTTATAGTCCTTAATAATAATATTCATTTGTTCTTTTTATGTTATTCGAATTATTCTAAATTTTGTGGTAGCGTATGCTAGAGTTCTCGGGTTTGATTCCCGGGAGGGACCAAATGTTTGTATGATCTGCAAATATTCGTTTTGGAGTTGGGTGTTTTCTAAGTATAATATGTATGTATTTATAAAAAAAGTATACATGTAATTATATCAGTTTTCTAGTACACATAACAAAAGCTCTGCTTTCCTTGGGACTAGATGGCGTTGTGTGTTAGATATACAAATTTTGTTTTTTTAAGTACTTTTTTTAAATTTTGGAACATGTCTAAGTGACTCTGCTCTGAATGATGGAAAGTATGAGTAGAATTTCTGAGTGGGGGGGCCACCATACTCATTTCGAATTATAACAGTTAAATTAAAACTATTTAAATTAGGATTTCATGTTCCGCTTTGCCTACGTTTCTACACTGTGGCATGTCGCGACGTAGCACTGTAAGCGTAGATAAGTTAAATTGGAAAAGCGATCATCTTCGCTCCGATGTTCTAGGTACGTTCCCTGTTGGTAATATTATAAGATGAAAAGAATGAAAATATAAAACACTATATATAAAACGGCCATTGTTGTATTCTATGCAGCTATAAGCTAAATGCTTAGAAATATTAAAAAATGCTAATTTTATTAAGTCAGTATAATGGCTAGAACTTGGAAGCAAAAGTCAATTAAAATTTTAAATATTAGACGCAACTAAATGGTTCTTCTTGCGGAGAGGGATGCCTGTATTCCACAGTTGACTATTACAGGCTGTTGATAATCAAAACCCCATCTACATCTACAAACTCAATAAACATAACACCTTCCTTATCATATATTCTCTTTTTATCAGCCTTTTTTCCACGGAATAGCGGGTAAACAAGGAGACGTATCGCCTGATGGTAAGCGATTACCGCTGCCCATGGCCACTCGCAATACCAGAGGCGTTACAAGTGCAATCTCGGCCTTTGGGGGATGGTGAGGTGGATGGAGAGGGAGTTGGAGAATGGCTCACCGGTCTCCTCATTTACTCGATGAAACACACTTCACACCAGTTGGTGAGGCCGGACCAGTCGGCCCATTCATGTCGCAGCGTGGTTCACCTACGGGGAGAACACTTTATTTAGTTCTTATTTTCCATCTAGTCCCTACAGTGAAATCTTTCTAGGTTGACATCAAATAGTCTTGTCCCCAACAACTTAAAAGGGACTAATATTTCATTTCCATAAATAAATGTTTTATATAAATCTATGAGTATGTATATTTCTAATGTGATGTGCTGGGTATTTCGAGCTTAAAATATGGTCCTTTGAACCCTTGGTATAATTTCAACACAGTTATTTGATTTTGAATAGCTTGTGTTAATGATGAAAGTGAAATTGCGTCCATAGGTTTACAATAAACATGAGTACAGATAAAGGAGACTACAAAGGTAGTTAGGCATAAACGATTTTGTCCTCGAAAATGTTATTCAATTTGCTATTTTTCGGGAATCTCATAACTTAATCTATGTGAAAATATTGCTTACATATATTATTCTTTTATATTTTTGTAAATAATTCCTATTTACACTGATAGGTATATATGTTAATCTATTTACCCCATTCAGATGGGCTAAATAGATTAACATATTACAGGTGTTCATTTTGAAGATTACATTTTCCTTTCCATTGACATCATAGTTGTTGCTAATGGCGTATACTGGACGGTACAGGAAAAAAAGGAAAAGTAAGGGAGGATATGTACAGTGTTGCTAAGGATGAACTGGGGAATGTAAACTGGTTACATAATACTCGTGTAGTTCTTAGTGGCAAATATCTGTACAAAACTTTTTTGTTATTTGAATTATTTATATATTTCCTTACTGTCTGTTACGCTTTCACGGATAAACCGCTACACCGATATTGCCACGGAAATACTTTAATTCTTGAGAAAGGACATAAGCTACTCTTTATCGCGACAATCGACATACACGCAGTACACGATGTATAAAACTTTAACTTGATTTCAATAACGACGTCACTTCTGTGTTCTTAAGTTAATTTTTTATAAAATAAACGTAGTCTTTAGAGCAGGCGTATGTCGAGTAGTTGAGAGGGAGAGTAAAATTCCTTAAGAGTTACAAGATTTAATTAAAAAGAGAGATTGAGAGATTTAGCTAGAAGTTATCTTAGAAAAATTTCCTGAGTGTAGTCTCAATTAATCACTGTATTATGAACGTCCTTCATACACTATGTAAACATAACCTACATACACATTCACTTACACACACTACTCACTCACACAAACGAGATTTACTTCTTCCATGTCTGTATTATCTACTCTTGTTCTTTTTTTGTATTAATCTTTGGTTTATGTGTACTTCTCAACTGCCGTATTGGTTGAATTTTACTACTATATAACTTTGTATTGACAACTGTGAAAGACCTAAGTATTAAATAAAATACTTTTTTTTTTTAATATTTGCTCCACTCGAATGTAGTCTTACCTTTACATCAAATTTTAATTACGTTAAATTTGCCTACTCGTTCAAACGCCCCAAGAGTGCAAGTTCATTTTGGAAAATTAATTTAATTAACCACTCGTATGAAATATTTTTCAACATCATCATTGTACCCATTTAATTCAACAGGTTGTGGATCCATTCACCCCTACGTTAGACCCCTGACAGAATAAGGGGTATTTGACCGCAATTAAAAGAGAGAATTTTAATTTTTGGAGGCTTTCATAAAAAAAGGAATTAATTTATTTTTTTAATAACAAGTTTTTACTAGTTAATAAAAGAAATAGCTTTAAGCTCTTTCATTTAATACACATATTTGGTTGGTTGATCAGAAATTTGTACGCCGCCATTTTGTTACGGCGGCCCTTTCATATTAATAATAATTCTGATTATATATAATTGGATTGTCATAATAACTAAAAGTATAATTATAATTTCAGTTCAATTAGAAATCGGGAAGTGTAAGTCACTTCCCGATTTCCTATTGGAATTTAACTTGCAAGATTTGATTACAGAAAAACTTTGGTACAGGTGAAACTAATTAAAAGCTTATAAAAACATGTATTTTTCACTATCATTCTTTTCCACCTTATTTGATCTGGTCGGCGTGGCATATTTGGACAATACCTCTTTTCTAAAAAGAGACTTATGTTCAGATGTAGACTATCAAAGCTCTTAACGAGAATAACAATGAGACGACAATTTATCGTCATCATCAATAACCCATATCCCACTGCTGGGCTCGGGTCTCCTCTCAGGAGAGGGTTATGAGATTTTATATATAAGAAAAAGACAATTTATAAGATCTTGAAATAATATTATTTACTAATTTTACTTTTACACGACTACACAATGATGTGCATTAAAAATATACCTTGAATGAGAAGTGGGATAAAACTTTTCATAAACAATTTTTAGTCATTGCCGCAACATATTTAAATATATTTCTAAAAATCGGAAACCAAACATCCCAACTTCGTTGAAATAAAAAAATGAACTGCGACGAATGGAAAAAATGCATTTCAGTCATAGAAGTTTTATATCACAGCTAGTCACGCCACTAAAACAAACAAAGTGCAAAAGTAATATTACTATTAAATATAAACAAAGGAAAACTATTTATATGTTCACAGAGAAACCTGGTTAAGCAGGACCTGGATAAGTGAAAAACCTCTATTATAGAGAATTCTTATAAGGTCCCGGTACTTTTTCATCGAATTACTTATGTCAATGAGACTTTTATTGGTAAATATGAGATTTCACAAAAACAAAGCAAGGAAAAAGTTTTGGCATGGGTACGCCGTTATTGCGGTGGAGGCTTGGCTCGAGAGGCGTCACGGGACCCTCTCATACCGGCTGACGCAGGTGATTACAGGAAAAGGTGCTTTGAAGATCACCTGTCTCTGATCCGCATGGAGTCAACGCCTGAGTGCCACCATTGCGATGGCCACACAGGTTATTGGGGTTCTAGGGTTTTCCTCCCTGGGGTGTACCTTATTCCCCAGCTCCTAGTACCCATGATGGCGTGCGGTTTTATTCGGTTTGAATCCGACATGCCACCAGGAGATGATATCCGAGGGAACATCCGTACGGAAAAAAAGGGAACAAGTTTTGGCTTTAGGTAAATTAGTTAATTCATGCAATTTTAGTAATGATTCATTGTTGTTTCCTGATAACCACAATAAAACCAATAGTTCGTTAAACAGTTTGCCTGTAACGTGTGCCCCTAGGATATTGACAGCAAATAAGAATAATCTATTTAATATCCAGAATATCTTATGCAAATTATTTCTTTGGTCGCTCGAGATCCCAACTAACCAAGTTTCGCTGTATATAGTACTAATTTATTCTTGTGAAAAATTACTTATAGACACAGAATATTGGAATTAAACATCAAATTATTACTAATATTGAAAGTTTTTAAAGACGCCGCTGTATTTCAGCCTTGAAAGTTTTGTTTTAGTGAAGCGTGTAATAGTATAGTTAATCTATACCTATCAAATTACTTGTCCTGTCCGACTGACCGATTCATCAAGGCATAGTACATGCATGTAAGAGTCATCTTGTGAAATTAGAAAGAGCTCAACGGGCGGTACTGAAGGTAAGCCGATCCCTGCCATTTCTCTTTCCTACCAAAGACCTGTATCAGCTTACGGACGTGTTCACGGTTAGGCAACTATTTATCTTGGGAATCATACTGAAACAGCATGGTGCTCTTACTTATGACCTTTCTTCTCTTAATCATAAGCGTCGAATCATCAGGTCTGTGATACAATGCCCACTCAATGGACTAAAGTGTTCTCCAGGCGGATCTTTGGTTTTCTGGGAGGTTATCTTTATAATAATTAACAAATCGACTGACATATATTCTTTTACTCGTTTCCATTGCAATAAAATTGTCACATCTTGGCTCAAGTTGCCTAGTTACGATGAAACAGAACATCTTTTACATATTCCATCGTAATGCAGCATGTTCTTGTATTTTTACATCTTATTATTTTTTAAGTTTGCACATGAATATCCTATCTAAACACATTCTACACTTTTCTATTCTTAATATCATCCACACACACACACACACACACACACACACTTACACGAACACTTGCGCACACACACTCTCTCACATCTATGGACGTACACACTGTCATTCTATGGTAGTTCTTGACATTTTTGCAACTTACCTTACATGTAGTAGTCTGCGCAAAACCAGATTTGTACGGATGCCAGTCTCTCACATAGAATGCATAGTAATTTGTCTAATGTCTGCTTGCTTTTGTAATGTCTAATGTAATATTGTACTATGTGAGAGAAACAATAAATTATTATTATAGTCTTAACCACTATAAACTGGAAAATTTTGAAGTTGATGCTTTTGCATTGTTAGCCCCCATTACAAAGAATTTTCTTAAATTTCACCCTCAAGGGATTGACATTAGGGATAGACCGTTGTGTGGAAGTTGTTAATTTCCAAAACAATAAAAGGGGGAATTTAGAGCCACGCTTCGGCATGAATGGGCCGACTCGACAGGAGTCATACCACAGCCTCACAGAATACCGGTGTTAAACAGCGTTGAGCTGTGTTTCACTGAGTGAGTGAGGATACCGGAGGCCTATAGTGCGAACAAGTTGGCTCGACCGGGACCGGGTGGGACCGGACTCAACGTAAAATGATAGTGTTCATGCTGTCCTGTTTCGTTGGTGAGTGCGAGACAAGAGGCACAATGATGCAGAAGCATCACTAGGTCTTGCTGCATTGTTGGTCTGTCTGTATTCGCAATGGGTATGGGGACCACTACTCTTGGATTCTGCTTATGGTTTCTATCAGGCAGAATAAAGTCATTTTGGCAAGGTCATACAATAAAAACATCAATTTAATAAAGCCATTATCAGAGGTTACTTACATTTGATAATGCCAAAAGGCAGAGCTGGTCAGGATTTAATTTAATTAAAATAGTGGAAGTAGTACAAGTGAGTTTAATTCCAGAATGTATTTTAACAAGTCAAAGTGCCGATGATCGAGATTATAAATAGCTTAATTAACAATTATTTCTTCTATATCGTATATCTTCAGCGGATCCTATCGGGCCCAGCATAAAAGACAGATGATGACGATGATACGAAGGATTTTTTATAGTAAGCCTGTAAATAATGCATTCTATAATTGCTTGAGTAAAAAATAACAATATAATAATAATAATTGCCCTAGTACGTGCTAAGCATTCCTTCACGAAACCACCGTCCCAGTAAGGGCAAGTTCACACCTAGTCGGGTCACGTCCTGTTATCAAAGTAATTTACACGGCGCGCACACCAACTTCATCTAACTTGGTAGAAAGTTGCTTGATTAGGCGCGTGAGACGAGACCCACTGCGGTAATTATTTCCTTACTTCAGCTTTCAATAGATTACCGGCAGAATGTAAGATGTATTTTATTAGAAGCGAAATGGTATGAGTAGTGTATTTTTATTGAGTTATTTTGTGCTTCATTGTTTGATTTTAAGCGTGGGAGAGATCTGTTTAGCACTTTTTGATCAGCTCGACCGGAATGCAGCTTTGACTGCACGATTGGCTTAGTCGTTTAAGCGGTTGCCACGCCGTTTACTACAGCGCCAAGTATTGTGAGTTCAATTCCACAGGGGACAACACTTTGTGTGATTCGCAAACTGTTAAGTTTGGATGTTCTTTATGTTTGTAAAGTCCCCCGCGATAAAGGATTTATATTCCTAATGCGGGAGTTGCTTTTACAAAAATAAAATGATACCACTGCGTCAACAGGTGACTGATGCTTGGTAATTATTTCGCTACTCTTCATCAAGTGATTGAGGTTATCGAAGACCAATGCCCTTTTCTCGGGAGGGAAGTTCACAGCCAGCTACGCATTCATGATTCTTTTGTTGTCAATTTGCAACATCAGGAGACTAATATAACAATTTGTTCAGCCTTGACAAAATCTAAATTACTACAATAAGCAAAACTGACATTTATTCTATAACAAATTTTATCTTATAAAGACCTCATATACTCCTAATTAAAACACTCGAAAGATTTTTGACTGCTTTATTTTCTAACCACTTAAAGAATATGATAAAAATGGGAGGGTGTAAAGGAGGACATGCCTAGAAAGGGAGTAAGCAATGAATTGATCAGTGATAAAGTAGAATGGAATAAGAAAACCCATGCACAGACCCCAAATAAGGTTAAAAGGGGTGGTGTAAACGAATGCCAGCTTTGAATGATCACACTGACCAAAATCAAATGCTCCTATCTTCCATCGTTACTTATAGAAAATAAGCTATGGTTAGTCAATAAGTGTCACATAAATCGATTTTTAATTCATGTTAATTCTATTACTGAGCTACAATATAAAAAATTTTCAAATTTATCTTATTTTAATAAAATGGTTTCCAGAGTGTTATTCTTGTGTGTTTGTATTTAGAAGACGTTTATATATTGTGTGACATGTCTAATATTACTCAATTTTTGGTGTTTAAAGCCTCGTTTAACAGAACCAAACTGGTTTTTATAGGTTTTTATTTTATTTTGGAGAGTTTTTGAACAACAGAGTGAACATCAACATACTATTTTCTTTTAAGTAAACAACTTTGAAACTCTACACAATTTCTCTGATCTCATCCCTGTTTTATTTTAACGGTTTGTTCACTAGCTCTGGTGTATTGCACAGTAAAGTTTAACCTTTGTTTAGGCATCGGTTTGTTGGTTCTTACTGTTAAAGAAACGGAAGTTTTTCAAAGAGAGTTTACGCTCCACTGGTTCAGAATGTTTTGCAGAAAATATAGCCGTAAAGATGTTATTTGCACTGAAATCTTTCTATACGGTGGCCCTGTGGGAACTTAATATTGGCTTAGTCAAGTAAGTTTTTCGGTAAATCAGAAAAATTTCACGAAAATGAGTAAGAAGTTCGCCGGTTCAGCTAGTTTTGTTAAAGTAAAAAAAATACGACGTCAGTCATGTTGTTTTCTTTAAAATATTTGTTCATTTAATCCACCGACCCTTAAAATACCATGACTCCTTTTATAACAGATTTGCTTACTATCAGTTGTATTTAAATATATGCTATCAGTACTATCGAAATAAATAAAATGAACTCAATGTTTTTCATCTGGCGTATTTATATTTGGTACAAAAGTCAAGCGCTACAAACTGCACTCCAACTTCAAAAGAGCGATAAAATTAAAATTAAAACCACCTTAAAAACTACATCATAATTATTCTAGTCATTAAAACTATGGACTAGGTAAAGGAAAAATGATTCAAAACTTTGTGAGAAGTTTCAAGTACCAAGTTCTGCAGAATAATTTAAAATTTAACTAGTTCAGAAAGAGACGTAGAAAGAAATAAATGGAAATTAAACTAGGAGACAGAAAAACAACACCATTATGCATTAATGACTGTTCTACTGTAAGGCTCAATATGTACTTACAGATATATATTATGACTATTTTATGAACGCGGCTCCACCCGCGTATGTGCCGGTTATCGTGGCAAATAGTAGCCTATGTGTTAGTCTGATGTATAAGCTATATTACTGTAAAGTTTCATCTAAATCCGTTCAGTAATTTTTGCGTGAAAGAGTAACAAGCATCCTCACAAACTTTCACATTTATAATATTAGTAGTATAATAATACATTGCATAATTATGTTATTCTCTATATTAAAATAAGTTAAGGTAATTTATATTCTAATAAAAATATTATTGTGGTCGTTATAAGACAACTTAGTATTGTAGTTTTATTTTTTTAATTAATAACTGGCTTTTGTCCACGACTACACCCAAATGTATATTTTTATCGCTTTGAAAAGTAGTACCTATTATGTATTTTCTTGAGAATTAAAATATTTCCAGGTTAAATCCCATTGAAATCGGTGCAGTGGGTTAGCCGTGAGAGCGTAAAGAACAGACAGACTTACTTTTGATGTTTTTTATATATTAGTATGGAAGTATGGATGGGATTCTTCAGGTCTATATTTATTTGAATGTTACTATGACGGGTCTATTGGTTTCCTAGATAGTGATCCTGATTGGCAAGTTAGAGGTCATGGTTTCAATACCCACTTAGGACAAAAAATTTTGTGATTCGTACTATCATTTGTTCTTTGTTTGAGTGTAATCTGTCTATAGTAGTATGTAGTATGATAATATAGTATACTTGGATGACCAGGTTTTGCTTGGCATTTTTTTTGTAAATGTACTACGAGTATTTAGATCGAGTCATCGCTCCAAAACCCCTTGCATTAAAATTTCATGAAAATGGGTGTTGTTGCTTCTGAGGTTGAGGTTACATTTTTTTATGAAATAGCGGGCAAATGAGCCGCCACATCGCCTGTTGGTAAGCGATTATCGCCGCCCATAGATACCAGTAACACCAGTGGCCCGCCAGGCATGATCATCTGGCCTGGTCGGAGGATCCTCCCTTTGTGTTGGATAGATATGACACCTCCTTCCTCCACAAATTAAAGTCCATCATTCATTATGGATGATTGAGCTTTTAAATTTGAATAATTCTCTAAACATGGGGTATGTTTAGTACTTTATTTAATAAGTCCTTGCATACTAAATTTTATGAAAATCCATGGAGATCCAGTTATATATAATAACACTAATATTTCGGACATTTAACACACAACGCCATTAAGTCTCAAACTAAGCAGAGCTTATACTATAGGTACTAGTCAACAAGAGAGAACAAGACCAGAAGAATTCCTAGTTTAAAGGTATTAGATATTGTAGATCTAGCAGAACTTAACGAAGACATCGAATTTGTTTCGCACGTTCCCGTCTAGACAGTAAATGTAATTCTGAATTCAACTATCTCCTTTCGGTCCTTCAAAAGCGTAATACAAGTTTTGTACAAAATTTATTTTAGGACAAAAATTACTTTTGTTATTTCATAAATATGTTTTATAGTATAGCTTTGTATATAGAAGGTTCTTATTACACTACCCACACATAAGGCAAGCCGCAAGTAAAAGCATTAAGATAAGACGAATAGTTGGTTATTACAAATGGTTTCTTAATGCACGCAGATATGAAGTGATTGCTCAAAGCTAGATAGTTCTGATACTAACTATTTTATTTAAGTTATATTAAAGCTAAAGAATTAAAGAGGTAATAAAGGAATGAGTTTCACGGAAGCGATAGAAATAATTGTGAATAACGTCATATTGTGTTTAGAATCCTATTAGTAGTTGGTAGAAATGATCTCATTAAAAATGAACGACTAAATAAAGTTTTGATTCATGAATTTATTCGCTTCAAAGCATCTTCTTAGGTGTAGTATTCAACTGCCACTTAAATCTTTTTGATAAATATTGCTTTTAATCGTTTGTTGGGAGGCTTCAACAAAACTAATGACAGGCTTTCTCTGATTTCTTTTCTATCATTTAAATAAATATTTCCTGTAGTTAAAGGTAATTAATGGCCATAAAAATCTCCATTCTGTTTTCTATATATCTTACCCAGAAAATGTAAGTGTCCATTGCCATTGGTAGTTGCCGTAAGTTGTTGGTAGTTGGCATAAGCATACTAACATGTGCTATATCTGCTTATTTACTCTTTAGTACCATAATAAAAACAAAAATATAATACTGAAAGGAATATCTTACTTATATAATATTAAATATTTGCTTGCTTAAAGCCTTCTTCTGCTACAGACAGCCTACCCAACGTAAGACGCTATTTAATAATTGCCATCTAAAAGGAGGGTGAGATTAGCCACCCTGGGTATCAAAAATCAGTGATTCGACAAAGGGCTGCAGCCTACTGCCTTGTGTACGTGAGTGGACTGTTAACAAGAGCAATTTTTCCCCTTTGAGTTATCGCCGATACAAATTGGTAATTATCTTTCTATTGTGGGGAATGAGGAAGGAATGTGATATTGAACTTTGGGGATTAGTATTTATTTATATTTTACTGCTATCATAATTCTACGGAATGTTGTTTGAGTGATGTATTTTTTATTGGATGTGTATCACGGAATAGGGTAAAATTTACATTTGAGGACAATTACACGAACATCTTACAATCATGTCAGATAGAAATATTTGTTTAGTGAAAGTATGCCTGTGTGTTATTTTTGTCTATTTTATGTTCGTTTGCAAAGTCCCGCGCGACACAGGATATATTTCTAGTGTAGTAGTTATCTGATTAAAAATAAAGCTACCTGTTTTTAGAATTCCATACCTAAAACGGAAAAAAAACGGAACTCTAATAAGATCACTTCCGATCCGTCTGTCTGTCAAGACAGGAGTTCTGAAGAGCGCGTGAAAGTATCAAGCTGAAATCAAATACGTAGGTCTACTGTGCCTTAGAACTGTGAAAATATCAAACTTCTAAGTCAACCGTCAACAATCCTTTTAATTGCGTTGGCTTAAAAGTTAGATTTTTGATACAGATGTTTATGCTGCAAAATTTTCGACACTAGTAAAGGAATCTAAACCTGTAGGGTATTTCCCGTGAACTCAGAATCTTGAAACTTGATAGAACATAGGTAAAGGAAAAATTGTGAAAGGCATAAATTTTACTCTAAAACCTACAGGTTTGTACGGCTCCCTCGGTGCGGGTGTATTACTCGCACTTGGCTGCTTTTTTATTATGTTTCAAAGAATAGTAATCAATTTCCATACTGATCAAAACAGTCATGTAGAAGAAAAGGATTCTGATTTTTGCGGCCTATTCGTTATTAGTTTGTAAGTAAAAGAAATGAAGTCCATAAGATAAATCATAGCAAAAGACTAAGTCATCTCCCTAGGTCTAGTAAAGCAAAGTTTTAGTAAGTGTTCTCCGGGTATCTGCAAAGAAGGCGTGCTGCGGAGTGTAATTTTGTAAAGTATTTATGCGTTGCAGTAACATAACTCTTCGCTGTCATACATTGTGTCGTAGTGCACCCTATATTCTACGTCTCACCGACTTTCTCGTAATTTAGCCACTCTCAGGGCTGTAGCCTTGTAAAGCTTGCAGTGAAAAATCTCTGTATATATAAGATAAGCTTCGTTTTCTTTTATAAAAGTGTTCAACAGATCTTAAAAAATGAGAGAGAAAGAAAAATCAGTACAACTTGTGCCTTGGAACTAAAATAGTATTTTCTCATCGTTAATTTCAAGTATTAAAGATTTATAAAGTTTTATAATATGTACTATTTTTTATATCCGAATAATTAGCAATACAATCAAAGAAGTGAAAATAAGGCTCTGTTTAGATATACAAAAAACGTCTAGGGTTGTCATCTCAATATGTCGAAACTGAACCGTCTAAACGGTATGGCACACTGTACTGAATTGTTCCGAAAATACTAATCGTAAAATAAATTACTTTCAAGTTGATTTTCTTTTTTATAACATAATGAATAGGTAACCGCCGTTCGAAGGGAGGACTCCAGAGGCGTGGAGTAGGAGTGTGGTCGTCCTGTTCTTCAAAAAGGAAAATAAAACCATGTTGAGGAACTATCGGCCCATTTCCCTCTTGAGCCACGTCTATAAGCTGTTTTCAAGAGTCATCACGAACCGTCTTGCGCGAAGACTCGACGAATACCAGCCACCGGAGCAGGCTGGGTTTCGGAGCGGATATGGCACCATAGACCACATCCACACAGTGCGGCAGATAATACAGAAG
>PKRV01001490.1:279848-307052 GCA_003709505.1 Hyphantria cunea
TGGACACTTACGGTTCGACTGGTCCATAAGTTTAAAGTCGCTCAGCGTGCAATGGAGAGGTATATGCTCGGCGTTTCTCTAAGGGATCGCATTAGAAACGAGGTGATCCGACAAAGAACCAGGGTCATCGACGTAGCCCACAGGATTAGCAAGCTGAAGTGGCAGTGGGCTGGCCACATTTGCCGAAGAACCGATAACCGTTGGGGTAAACGAGTTCTTGAGTGGAGACCGCGTCTCGGCAAACGTAGTGTAGGACGTCCACAAGCCAGCTGGAGCGATGATTTGCGCAAGACGGCTGGCAGGAGCTGGATGCGAGAAGCCATAGATCGAACTAAGTGGCGTGAAATTGGAGAGGCCTATGTCCAGCAGTGGACTGCGATAGGCTGATGATTATAGAACTGCCTGATAATAAGTGAGCATCAGTGCCCTTTGTATATCTCACTCACACTCACTAAAGACGGAATTGTTACTGCCGTGGAAAGGAACGTTCTAGCCACGATGTATGGCTCAGCCACGTTAAACTAAATTGACAAATTACGCAATAAGAAAATATCATAGAAAAAATATATTCCCGAGAAACATTTATTGAATTAAAAAGATCAACTATTCATGTTCCTTTGAGAACGGTATCCATAATACGCACTTACTTGATACTAACGTACTTAAAATTTTACAATTCAATAGTAATACACTCGAACACAACTGCACTTACATCTCGCGGTACTAAATAAATATTTAGAAAAAACTGAGAACATCGTGTACTATCTATTCTCGATAATCACGTAAATATCAGAAAATATTTAAAAAAAAACTTTGGAATATTGAATGAAAGGTTAACTGTCTCCACATTAGTAGACTAGATAAATAGTTCAGTGGGAATAGGATGTCTAAAGTTTTATATTAGGTTTCAGTTGCAGAGGTTGCGACGTTCCTCTCTAACTTTTGAGTTAGTACGCTGCAGAGTTCAACAATCATAGTTAGGTCGGTCCCTGCACGGGTAATCATTCTTAATACATTGTGATGCCTCCATGCCTTTTGTAGCTGCTTAATCCGTTGCGGTTTTCATATGAACATCGGTGACCTTCGTATCGGTAGTTGGAGCCCTAATTGATCCGATATCAGAACTTCAAATTACTTGGGTTATGAAAATATTATAAGTAACAGACTAATACTATTTTCATAACCATAACTGATTTAGAGAAAGTAATGGAGTATGTGTAGCGTTTTAAGAAAATGTTTCTATAAATTATTTTGAAGGTATACAGTTTTTTTATCAACAAAAACAATATCCCTCTCTATGTGTGTGAAATGTCACCATATTTAGATTAGTCTATGACGTCAGAATCAGGGTCCGTGATTAGGATCGCTGCCAAGCCTTCCCTGCCAACAAACTGATATATATACTCGAATTAACTTTGAGTGTTTTCGAGAACCTTTAGTTTAAATGAATGGAGAATTATTCCTGTTGCAATTAGCAGTAACTTTAAAGTCTAAATTTGTTTGCGAAGATAATGGGTTTGGTTCTACAGCTGAAACTACGAGATCTCCTACGGTCCGTTTTCAGCTTTGCCTTTTGGTATTTATTACAAGGCTACAGTTTTTCATTAGGCTACACTAAGACTAAAGCGTGAAGTTAAAATTATCGAATAACTTTTCTAATTAAAATTATCAACTAACATGTTAAATTAAAGTTGCGTGTTATTGTTTTGCACCTATTATTATATTTCTGTTTCAAATTATTTATGTAGATATAAAATTGGTTTTTGAGTGGAGACCGCGTCTCGGCAAACGTACTGTAGGACGTCCACAGGCCTGGTGAAGCGATGATTTGCGCAAGACGACTGGCAGGAGCTGGATGCGAGAAGCCATAGATCGAACTAAATGGCGTGAAATTGGAGAGGCCTATGTCCAGCAGTGGACTGCGATAGGCTGATGATGATGAGGATGATGAAAATTGCTAACGATATAGATAATATTCTTTGAAGTTTAATACATCGCTGAAATCAAAAACAACTTACGGGTTAATTAACTTATTATGTCTGTATCGTGCAATAAAAACTTTTATTGCACAATACAGACATTGTATTATGTAGGTAGTTTTGACTATTTCCAGTAGATCCAGTAGAAGATCCGCTTTCAATAATTTTATGAATATATTTTTTTTTCAAAATTACTTTTAAGCCGTCAAATATATGTGTGCGTATAATCCAACAGTAGTGCTATTTCACATTTACGTACATAGAACAAAACACTATCTCGTAACTTAAATCGCATTTGTAACTCGGAACAAACAACACAAGTTTCACACGAGATCCATTAGTAACGCAGTTAGAGCATTCCGGCTAAAAGCATTAAAGAAACGGTCTGTAAAATAGCACAAGTTCGCTGAAAACACGATTGTTTATTCAAAACGTACGTCTAGAGAAGTCTAGTTGACTCTTGATAAAATTAAACTGAAGTATTCTTCGAGAATATTTTATTGTGTTGTGTTTTACAGTTAAGTAAGTAGTTAAGACGGCTTGCAGCTTTTTTGTTAGTTGCCAAAGGTCAAATCAAGGGTCTTATGATGCTTTTGGCATGATCATTAAAGCATTATGGTCGTGTCCGCAATATTCCCTAAAAAGACAACATTGTTAAGAGGAGCTTAGATTTGTAACAAGAGAAATTTTTACAAAAGTGAGTACAACAACGATGTAAGCTTTCAAAAGATTAAGTCGGCTCGAAAGACCAGAAGATGTCGACATTTGATCGCCTCTTTTCCCAGAGTTATGAGACAATGAAGAGTTTAGGTCTCTAATACAAGGATTAATACAATTATATAACAAAGTTCCTCCTCAGTAACATATGTAACATACTCGTCATCATAAATTTAACTTCATTTACGAAAAACAAACACCTAAGACCGACGCTAATTTGTAAAGTCTTTATCATCCAAAAACAGAATGTACTTTCAAAATTGTTTGAAGACACAAAATAAGTCAAAGACGCATTTATGCTAATCCTTAATCCGGAATGACTTAATATGTTCAGGGGAGATGGAACACTTGACTCATTAGAAAGTAACATAATTCCACATGTAGGTAATGTGTTCATTCGCTCAATATGCAAATTGTGCTGGTTACATTTGGTTACATTCCTCCGGTAATGACGTTTTCGTTTAATTTACCGACTCTTTGTGGTACGAATGATATTTGGACTATCTAATTTTAAATTCTATGTATATGCGTATGTTTATATAACTTCAGTTGACATTTTTAAATTAAGTACAATTTTTTTAGCTGCAAAGTTTACTATATAACATAATTTCCATATGTTTAATATATATAAAATTAATTACCCTGAGTGACTCATTGATTAATTTAGCTGATGCTTTTGTGTTAAAAGTACCCATTCTATGTCAAAATCTATGTTAGAGTGAAATAACAAAAGCATGAATTAGAATTCAATAAATTCAAAATTAGGAATACTCAATAATGATCATTATAATAATATCGCAGGCAATATCTAGCTTATTCATATTAGTATCAATTATCTTATATTATTTTGAGTATATTCTAACAATTTTCAATTATATATGTGTACGTATGGCCCTAATCCTCTCCTGAGAGGAGACCCGAGCCCGGCGGTGGGACATTATGGGTTGTAAAAAAAATGTGTGTAAACTTAATTACCAAGATCTAGTATGTAAAATCATTTCCAAACAGCTGCGATGCTAAAACTACGCTAATCAGAATAAATTGGACGTAAGATACAAAGTAAAGTTCCATATTATCCATTGCAAACAACCTTTATAATAGCATTACGCAAGTAAATCGCTTTGGTAATTAGTAAATAGAACGTAAAACGAATCAATCACGAAGACGATATTGAATTAGATCGAAAGTTATTTGGAAACATTATGTTATAAATTCATTGTGTTGTTATTAAGCTAATGAACAACTTCTTCATCAGCCGATTTAGCTATGCATTTTGAAAAATCGGTTATTTTAAATTTACAAACAGACACTCCAATTTAATTATTTGTATGGATAAGACGGATATCTTAGTGTTTTGTGGAGCTATTAATATTACTTGTCGTGAGTTCAATAACAACCTCTGGCTTAGTAGTCAGAATCTTTAAGTACTCGACTTACGACCGGTTAAACAGGCAAGATTTTTTAATGCTAATAATTAGGTATTAAAAACCACGTTTACTATTTTAGCTATTCAAGACTACTCATAACATTCCTGTTGTAAAATTATAATATTTCTAAATGCAATAAGACACACTTATTTCCTTTAAATAAGTTGTACAGTTTGACAGAAATAGAAGGTTTAACGGATGAATTCACTCCATGATTTATGGAACAAGAAAATAGCTTCTTACTGAATCGGAACTAATAGCTTTATTTGTTTGTTACTTATTAATGATGAAACTTCTGAACTTGAAAGTAAGAAAAATGTGTTATATCAAGTTACACCTTAAGTAGATGTTGTTTTCACAAAAGTGGATATCCTTAATATTGCGGTATAAGCTGCTAAATTAATTTAGTTTTTAATTTATAATTGAATAAAACGGTTTAACCATGGGCTTATTGGTTAATTTTATATGTTTTCATGCCTAAAATCTTTTATTAGTAGCTATTAGCGTCTAAAATTGTGAATTCATATATGTATGTATAAAAAAAATCTTTAGTTTTGACCCGGTATACAAACGAATATTGTCTTAAGGACGAATAGACGAACGTTATTGTCAAGTCTCACCCCAGAAGTCTTGGCACTTCTCAGGCTTATTTGAAGTTCAAACTAACCTAATTATCTCCGTCTCGTCCTGTTGGCGTAAAGTGTGTCTACGGTCTAGGAAACGAATTTAGTTTTCACAGACTTTTATTTAGTTTCACCTGTCCCGATGTTTGTCTGTAATCAAATCTTGCAAGTTAAATTTGATTCGATTTCCAATTTTCGATTGAACTGAAATACGAAACGTCCCTTTAGTTCTGATGACAATGCAATTATTCAAAATTGATATTATTATTAATTCAAAATAGCCGCCGTAATAAAATGGCGACAAACATATTTCTGAACAACCCACCCATATGTTTTTTTTTTATTAGCAAATAATATATACCGTGGGAGAGCCACGCTTCATACCGAAACCGATACCACGGCCTCACAGAAAACCGGTGTGAAACAGCGCTTACGCTGTGTTTCATCGAGTGAGTGAGGATACCGGAGGCCCATACCCCAATCCAACGCCCCCTATCCCCCTCACCATCCTCTTTCCCCCCAGGCCGCCATAGTGTGGGTCACCATGCTGCATTGTTCTTTTTCGCATTGAGGATGGTGACCACCACTCTTGGATTCTGCTCATGCTTTCCATCAGGCAAGGCAGAGTCATTTTGGCAGCATAAATATACAAAAAAAATATAAGTTTGCTTATTAAAAAAACTTTTTTAAATAAATCACTTGTCTCTTGTTCTTGAATAAAACTTTGAACATCGGAGTATCGGAGTAGTATATCTCAAACTAAATCATAATCATAATACCTATATATTAGACTAACTATTGCCCACAGCTTTGCTTGCATAGATTTTTTTTTTACACTCTTTTTAGGGTCAATGATGACACTCATAAATTATGTGAGTTAGTAGTGGTAAAAGAATTTTGAAAATCGGTTTAGTAATCCAAAGTTTAACTATTACAACCTCACAAACTTTAGCTCTTTGTTGTTATTAGATTTGATTCCAAAGTGGAATTTCAAATTTCGTTAGCTTATAATAACGCAATATTCCAATAAACGTGTATCAATATATAATATAGGAGGCTGGTTAAGGCCGTCTATAAGACTATATTTCAGAGAATTTGCTATGTTCAATATAAATGGCTAGGACCCTATTTGAATTATCAATGAAACCGAGAGCCAGTGCCATTGTGTATGTGCAAATACCTAGACAGAATATGTCTAGGTATTTGCATTAGCAATGCTGAAATATTAGATTTATCTTCCCGACAGTGTATAAGCTTGCTGAGCCTTTAGAGCTTAGCCTTTTGATTATTACTATGATATCTTAGTGTGTTAGGCAATTTGAAGTCCATTGCAAATAAGAACAAAGAATCAAATCAGCGCGTGTAGCCTCAAAGACAGAAATTTCACAGTTCCAGAAACATGACACTACCAAAGTCAGTCTACTCTGCCTTCCTGGAGAGCTTGAGCAGAACCCAATAGTAGCGATCACCATACTCATTGTTATTTCGTATTATATATAGTATATTTATATATATATTGTAATGATTCTACATTGGGTCTCTGTTCTCACAGTTACCCATGAAACACGACAGTATGAATGCTGTCACTAATTTTAGTTTGGTCTTCTGTGAGAGGGTTGTACCGCCCACTCTGGACAACGCGTTCTCAATGAAATCAGCGTGGCTATACTAAATTTACACTTTCATGGCGCTAATTATATTGGTTATACTGACTCCTCTAGTTGTTAAAGTATATAGCAAAATAAGTATTATATTTCATGTTTTTTTTTTTATGGAATGGGGGCAAACGAGCATGCGTATCGCCTGATGGTAAGGAATTATTGCTGCCCATCTGAAATACCAGAGGCGTTATAAGTGCATTGCCAGTCTTTCGGGGATGGGGAGGGGTTGGGGGAGGGGTTGACGTATGGGCCGCCGGTATCCTCACTCATTCAGTGAAACACAGCGCCAGCGCTTTCTCAACCGGTTTTCTGCGAGGCCGTGGTATCGTGGTCGAGCCGGCCCATTCGAGCCGAAGCGTAGCGCTCTCACGGTGATTTACAAGAAGAAATACCTATATGCTAAGTGCCTCTATGGCGAAATACTTTTTTGGGGATTCAAGCTCCTCACAAACCATTACTTCATCGAAGCTTACAAAAAGTGGTGGGGCTAAGTCTAATAAATAGTTTTCTAGGTTTAATCAAAAATGAAGATGTCCGAGAACCTGAACAAGACTTGAATTTATAGTTTTATGATCGACGTGGATCTGCATTTAGTAACTAAATATTGTGCTGTAAAAAAACCTGTCCTTTTGATTAACATAACGTCGATTAAGAAAAACATATTTGAAGAAAATTCCATGGCTTTCACCGAAAATCCAGTGTTAAATCTTAAAAAAACAACACATAATTTCGACACCATATTGAATAATAAGCCAATTCAAATTTCACAATGTTAGTTATTAGCGAAACATAAAAAGCACATATATGTACGTACAAAATGGTCGCTGGTGGTTACATATTAACGCTATACCAATTCGAGGCCGACAGTAATAGAGGTTGTTTGTCGGGCCAGCGTTTTCATGATTAGGCCGCTTCCCTGTAATTCCCTAAGGACCGCGGTTCATGAATACGAATAATAGTAAATTTGTTCTTGTATGTTTAGAACACACTAAGACAGCTTGTAATTTTGTTGTTATGAGTTCGTTTAATTCTTGTGAATATAAAAGAACAATAAATCGAAAATGTGTTGATCACGTTATCCTGTAGCAATTTGCTTTTATTAGAATTTTCTAAGCAAGCTAACTTAGAAAATAATCGTGATATTAAATTCTGCAAAATTAAGCGTCATCGATTTCATTATTCCGTAATTTCTAATCCATTATTCCGTAACTCAGTGCTACCTCCCCTCCTTCACCTGTGCTGAGTTGAATAGCTTATAAGTGACGATATAGTGCTGAATGCTATTGTTTTATGCCGCTTTATGTTTCAAAAAATGTGTACAGGTGATTCATATGACTCACCAGTGTTCGACACGGGCCTATAGTCTATTATTAATGTTAACCACGAACTATAAAACAAATAATAATAAAAAAAATACTACTTATACTGCTGTGGGAGTACTACACGGCACTTCGGCACGCATGAACTAATTCTCGACCTTACTGAAAACTGAAAAAATGTCTGGTTAATTTATCCTGAGGTTCTAATTACTTCCTTCACTTTGAGTGTCGCTGTTGGATAGCGATTTTATAAAAAAATTGACGTTATTTCTGAATTTGAGTAAGTTTGCTGCGTTCAAATGACCTTGCGTCCAGAATTTTTATAACCAGACGATACAAATACAATAAAGAAGCCTACAACTGTTCTAGAGTGACAATGCCATATTTTGGTAGTTGCAAAATTGTTAATCAAATATTAGTCGCAACATATTACCTAGATGGAGTTTACTTTAAAAGAGATTACGCATGAACTTTAATAAGATAAGACCAGAGATGTATATTATGTAGAATACACTTAACTTGCCTTACTTACAAGCATCTAAAATAATATAAACATTGACCATTATTATTTTTCTCAAATAGTAGAAAACATAGCGTGACCTGAGCTTACATCGTAACATTTTGAAAATGGGTACTTATCACCTTTTTTACGTCGTATATATCGTGTGACATCAGCATCTGAATAATCGCAGTTTACTTGAAATACTATCTCTACGTATTTTTTCTTGTATTCTATGTAAATAGCGTACATCCACTTTGCTAAATAGGCAGAGTAATACACGCATGATCAAAACAAGATAATCGCTGTTTACAGTACGGGTAGCCAGGATGTTGATAAATATTACATCAGATTGAGCGAGCGTTTAATCGCCCTAAGCTTAATGAACGAGCTTTCTATGAAATCATGCTTTGAAATTTTAATAACGACAGGCGATGGACGGCGGTGTTTTTACGAGAGTCGTGTAAAAATGATGGAAGGTTTTGGTCAAAATAGGTTTTCGCTTAGCACGAATCGCATACGTGGAACTTTATAGCTGACACTTTAATATTGAATTACTAAAGGCTGAGACTGAATACGTACATGGTACTGAAGGCTGGACTACTAAAGAATGTGTGTATGATGTGATCTATACGGTTTGGACCTTGCAACAGTAAAGTCGTGGTCATTCCGATCAAGCAAGTCTATACGTAAAAAAAAAACACCATTCTCCGACGGACCATTTTTGTTGTGATAGTTATTTATAAGGCAATTTATATTTATATAAAAGCTGCCAAAATGACTCTAATCTGCCTGATTGAAAGCATAAGTAGAATCTAAGAGTGGTTACTATCCTGCGAATTTGGACAATACAGCTAAACGCACCTGTGACGCCTCTGGTGTTGCGGGTGTCCGTGGGCGGCGGTAATCGCTTACTATCAGGCGATACGTCTGCTCGTTTGCCCCTTACGAGTATACCTTTAAAAAAAGATCATGCACCGATTTTGAAGGGACTTTCACTGACAGATGATGATAAAAGAAGTGACTTAGGCATTTCTAGACCGGCTTTGCCCTTCGGTGTTACGCACGTCTGTTGTTGTAAATGTGTAAAAACAACCGCAGCTCTGAACTAGTAAAAAATATAAGCGAGTATAGAATAACAATAAAGAAAATACCACAGCCCAGACATATTCAATTTATCACCAATGTGAAATATATTACTTCGCTTAGTAATAAACAACTTTATGAAAGTTTCGCTAAAACGTTAACGCTTTGTAATTACTTTGAAGTTTACAACCATAACGTACATTTAGTGCGTCATTTGCAAAGTACAAAAAAGCTGTACAAATCGTTTGCTCTTGACTGTTTTTTCATTTCAAGCCATAAAATAAAATGAACTTTGAAATATTAATAGGAAGTATTCGGGGGTGAGAATTGAGCGCTATTACACCTTAAGACTCTGTATTTTTAGTTTCAGATAAAGTCATTATAATAAAACCTTTAAATTAACCCATGGACACCATTAACTCAAGAGTCAAAGTGTACATGTTACCGGCAATCTGTATAATCCAGTATTCTATCTGAAACTTTTTTTTATGTTTGCTGACAAGGTGGCGACCTCCGGCTCCCCGGGGACTGAGGAGCTAGGTATGTGGTGATTCTAAAAAAAACCTCCACAGCAGTTGGTCTCAGGCCTCCCTTCTATAGCTGACCGCAACAATTAATCTGCCGCCAGAGGTCATTCTTACAATACCAGGGCAATATATACAATACCCAAAACGAGTAGGTAATCAGTGAAATAATATTTATTTTATACTTTGCCTAGGTATTCTATACAATGCAAACTGCACAGCCGGTAATGTGCTATCTACGGAAACAAATGTAAATCAATCCACTCAAAATCATCTAATCCAAATGATTCAGCTACAACAGAAGTGATCTGAAGTGCTCCCTGTTCTAACTTAACCTAAGCCTAGATGATTCTTAATAAAGTTATATTACATGTATATGTTTATATTACATATATTTCCTGGACTTCCCAGGTATTGTATACTTTGCATAGGTATTGTATAGAATACCCGAATTATATAGATTGCCGATAACATATACTAAAATAATATTATAAATTATACATATTATATTGCTACACGTGACAATGTCAATACAGTAATAACAGTTATACACGCAAGCGAAGTCGCGGGTAAAAGCATTAGGGATTTACAGGATTCGATATGTGTAGTAGGATCCACTACGGGCTATCAGTCTACGTCTAGTATGAACTTTCACCAAAATCGACTCAGTGATTTAGACGCGGAAGTAAATATATATTGCGAAAAATCATTGTACTTAATACTATTATTAAATCTAAGTAAACAACTATGGTATAAAATCGCAACGTGTAAAAGTACTCCTACACCGCTGCGTCTGGGATCCGAGAGCCAATTCGCATGAATTGTGCACAGCCGGGTAACGATTGTTGCGAAACACACCCGGTTATGGATCCGGTTAAACACGGGCCAGGAGATAAGACACGTACGGACGGTTAATTTGTTTGTGTACTGTTTTACCGGATAAGTTTAAATGTAAAAGTGAGGTGTTTTGTTAAGTACTTAGAATATCGTAACAATTGTTTAAAAGTGCTTGTTCAGGGAGATTGTATTTGTAATGTTAACTAAAGGGTGGCTTGTTGTCGTACTTATTTTTAAATCTAGAACTGTTTTTGTCCGGATTCTGGTGAATTGACAAAGTTCGAGAGATCGCGAAATTTTTGTGGCTTTGATTGTTTAATTTACTGGGAATAAGGCAGTACAATCTGAATTCAAATAAGCTTATTTATATTTCAGGGAATTTCAAAATGTTTGGTTACCATTCGTCTGCTGCTGATTTGTATGTATCAGATATTAAACGAGTTATTAAGAAACAGTTGCGATGCATGTCTTCCTGCTCTTTCCATCGATATATTAATCCCTTTCATAGCAGGTTAATTCCTGTCTTTGTATATCAGATACTATTTCCAGGCATACTCTCAATTTTGACATATTCGTTTAGAGAAAATTATTTATTTATACATTAAGGCATTTTCAAACTTAAAACCGTTTTTTTATCTCTTTAATCGTTAAATTCAATTTATAAACGAATCTAAGTGCATTAAATTACATACACAGTATACATACATATATTTAGATCACCATTACAAAATAGGATGTTATCTGTCTAGGTACGTATCAAGCACAAAGATCTTAGTGGGTACAATTTTATCCCCTCTGACATAGTACAGGGCAAGTCTTTTGCTGGTATAGAAAACCTTAAAATGCTGGGTTATTTTTAATTTTGACGAATGATGCTTGTCATGTTGTAAGCACACACTAAGTAAAATAATTATAAAATTTTACCTCTAAATGGGTGAAATAACTGATAAATGGTGGATCTTGCTACACATATTAAATTTTCACTTGTACAACAAAATATTTGTTTTGTTCTATGTGGTATCCGCATGACAGTTATCGTGGTAAAGAGGAAGTCTATATCCTCTCTCAAGAATCAAAGTATATCCATGCCAAATTTCATTGAAAACGGTGCAGAGTTCTAGCCGTGAAAACATAACAGACAGACTGGGTTACTTTGGAATTCATAATATTAATAGAGATGGTTGATAGGTTTTTTGTAAAAATAATTTACCGTCTTAGTACCAACTTGAATTAAACCACTGACTTAGGATACTACTGTTACAGATATTTTTGTAGATTTTGGTTTTATGATTCTAATTTGCGGTTTAAGCCGGTGAATCTGCGTGGGAGACAACAGGGTATATAAAGGTTAACAAAGTATAAACCATTATACTAAAATTAGACAGGAACACAGTATAATTGCTTTCTTTTGAGTATGGTGACCTTTGAAAATTAATTAAAGAGGTCAGTTGAAACCATCTCGTGTGTAAATAATTAGACTGTTATATACTGAATATTAAAGGCAATATATAGCAAGTCAAATTAAGTTTGAATGTCAGGACGGTAATAAATAAGTTCACAATCATAAAGTAAAGCTGGAAAGTAAAACGGACGGTCATTGATAGGATTGAATATACTTTTATTTTTTGTCGTTCTTGCCAAAATGACTCTACTCTGCCTGATGGAAAGCATAAGCCATATGCATAGGCCTCTTCTTAGTATCTTGTATTTGAATTATTAAAGAATTTGTGTATGTGTGTGTGTGTGTGTGTATGTGTGTGTGTATGTGTGTGTGTGTGTGTATATGTGTGTGTGTGTGTGTGTGTGTGTGTGCGTGTGTATGTATTTGTGGGTGTGCGTGTGCATGTACCTTTGTGTGTGTGTGTGTGTGTTTGTGTGATATCATGCAGTAAATAATACGTTTTGAAGTATAATCATAACCCAAAAATTGGTGCTTTTATAACATCGCTTACTCTGTGAAAAGCATAAAAAATTGCTAACAAAGTGTTCTGTTGGAGTATTGTATTCAGAGGCGTTTCTAGCCTGCTTCTGCTAGGTAAGGCTATGGTGACAGAAAAGGCTATCTGTCATCCTCAACTTGCGCTTATGGAGGTCGGAGATCATTCTGATATCACCGGCACCCGAGTCGTCTGCGATACCTGGCCCTTTCCCGGGCCTGGCGGGCCGGTAGTGTTATAGACCTCTCCATTGTCCCGCTCCGCCGTTTTCTTGGCAAGCATAACTTGCTCGCAGAAAGAAACGGCGGAGTTAGATAAAGACGCTCCTGACTGTATTATTCCGAAAATACTGTCAATTTGAGTCCAAGTACATATTATTTGCTTTAGCTATCGATATTGTTATAATAATTCTGCACGTACAATTATGACAGATGTACACACATAAGCCAGCAAAATCTCCCCACGTCTAAGAGGCTCTATCGCATGGAGGCTTAGAATCGTCGACAATTGTTAAGACTCGACTTTGTACAGAGTCAAAAGATTTTATATGATAAATTTGAAGCCTGCGTTATCTAACAAACACAATAACTTGACTGTATTATTGGTCTAGTGGTAAATCAGCTTGGAGGATAAGTCAAAGGTCGTGGGTTCGACAATCGCCCAAGACCAATAGATGCTTGGTGATAAATAGAAAGAAATTTTTATTTGTTAGAATATGTTACAATAGACATTATCATATAAAAATACGCGTTGCTTCAAACATGTCTGAAATATATGTTTACTGCCTTGTTGGCGCAGTTGGTAGCGTACGCGACTGGTGTGCATGAGGTCTCAGATATGATTCTCGGATCGGACCAAATGTATGCAAATGTTTGTATCGGAGTTTAGGTGTTTTCTAAGTATAATATGTAAGTATTTTCAAAATATAAAATATGTGTATTTATAGCAGTTGTATATACCCATATTAAAAGCTCTGCTTATTTTGGTACTAGATGGCGTTGTGTGTTTGATGTCCGAGAATAAATATATTTAGGTTATAATTTATATGAACTTAGAAACAAATGTAATAGTATATTTATCATCATCTCAACTGAAAGACGTCCACTGCAATTATATTCAAGTAAATTTATATTCTTTGTAATTTTACCCCTTTAGAACGAAACAATTTTGATACTTTTTTTAGTAGAAATAATTGGAAGTATTTTAAATATGCATAAAAAGCTCTTTCAGGTAAAGTTATATCACGTATCAATATAGTAACTTTTACTTACGTGAAATAACTAGATACTGAATACATACATATACACACGCACATGAAGATAAAACATAGTTTAAATATATGTTTTTTGAAAAAAATATATATCTCATTCATTCATACTCATTTCATTCGTATTCATTTGACAAAGTATAACCAGAGTTGATCCCCTCGAACGCACTCTCGCATCCATGACTCACATAACGCAATATTTTAATCACGCGAATGCTGATCCTCACAGCACGCATTTAGTTAGATTGCGTTAGTGATAAATTGCGTTACATTGGGTCCCTCGAGAGGTTTTGAGAACAAGGAAGCTGTTTACGTAATGGATTTTTATTTCTATAAATTTCAAGGTTTTAAATATTAAACAGTTTAAATATTAATGCTCGGATCGATGTTTAGTATTGTAATATTTACCTACTTATGGAGTAAATGAAAATTCATACTTCTATACTAATATTATAAGTTATAAAGTAACTTTGTATGAATGTATATCTGCTACGATTTTACGGCTCAATTGCTGAACCGATCAAGATGTTATTTATAATGGATGTCCTTTGATTTTTAAGAAAGAACATTTACCGCGATAACCTATATACACGCGGACGGAGCTGTGGCCAAAAGCTAGTATTATAATTTATTATTTAATAGTTAAGATACGAGCAGACACATCGCCTGATGGTACAAGTACGCTACCGGTATTTTAAGAACGAGTACGCTCTTTTCCTGAAGGTTTGGAGGCCGTATTGGACCGGAAATACCGCAGGCGACAGTTCATTCTATAGTTTTGTTGTGCGAGGCAGAAAATTCCTGGAAAAGCGCACAGTTGTGGACTGCCAACCATCTAATTGATGGGGATGAAACTGTTATCGTGTAGGACGATGGCTGAAAGACGCAGCAGGGATCTATTCGAACAATTCCTCGACACACTTTCCATTGTAAATGCGTTAGAAGATGCACAACGAAGCGACATCTCTACGCAATACCAGAGATTACGAATTGGAACCTCGTACCAATCGATAATTGCCGATGAATATAAATAAGACAATGGTTTAATTCGGCAGTGGATTATTAAAATATATGAAAATCATTACAGATGCGAGTATCTTAGAAAAACATGTCATCTATATGCAGAACTTCAAAAAAATATTTTTATGTCACCGGTCAGTTTCTAAATATGACTCTTGTGAATCATATACATATATAGCACAGTTTTTGATAAATAAACTCTATTCATAGGACGTAAAGCCCATTTTCAACCATTTATCTCTAACGAGCATTGAAGTATTCAATTAAGTCCTTCAGTAATCTCTACCGAGCAGGCTATAATAACTTAGTTTAATAGCTCATTGTATGTGTTAAACGATCAAATACTCGTAAGTGGTGGACCAAGGTTGTAATTTCGAGGTTCTCGTGGAAACCGCTTGCTCAAAGTCTACCTAGTGCATATTATTATGAGCTGACACTGTGTTTATTACATTACTATTGAAACTCGACTCACATGTGTGCTTCATAAAGTTCATTAAAAATATATTTTCAATTTCTTTATAAACATTTATTCGATATTGGTGAGGTTTGTTTCTCCTATTTTTTCTGAAGAGTTAGAATACTATACCTAGCTTTCTAGAAAGTTTCGCAACAGATTTTGATTTCCTGAAGTTAATTGATTTTAACTTCGTAGAAAGTTTAAATAACTAGTGGTAAAAGTCTGTCATAAACAAATAAACATGTGAAATTATAAATTCATTTTTTTTAATATAACTTGATTTAATTTCTACTTTTCACAGTTTTAAGAACAAGTCCCAAAAACGTGAAAAAAATATTTTTTTAGGATATGAAGTGGTAATAATGTCAGGCCTTGTATACAGGCCATATGCGTACATACATTTCAGTGATCCATTTTTATTTAAATAAATACAAAATAGATATTTGTAATAAACCTAAAATTTGTACAAAAAGTATCACTAATACAAATTCAATTTATCTGTCTGCCGGTTGCATGCTTTTAAAGTAATTAAGATACCAATAAAATAAACATTTTCGTAATATAATAAAACGTAAAAAAAGGCATGCGTTTATAAAAAGTATAATTTACACATTAAAAATAAAGACTGTTCCAAAAATCTAAAAATGGGTTTTGTAGGCAAAGTTCTACTTATGTTGTTATGTTTAGTGTACTCTGAAAACAAACAATGAATGCACAAACATACGCAGCGATAGATTTTTTGATTATCAGCATATTCTTTCTGATTATTGTCACTATCCACTCACTTCTACAGATCTCAATCGAGAAACAGTAGTTGCATATTGTCTGTCGGTGCACAAATATTTGCTTGCACGACCACTAGCCATGTTTGCTGTTATAATAACCCGCCATTATTTACTTCACCATTGTAAACATTACATGATGTGATTGCGAGATGTTATTTACACAGCACTAAATACAGCAGGTTTTTCGGCGGGTTCTGACCATTTTCAAAAGACAGTATAAAGTGAAATAATTTTCCTACCAACACAGTACCCATCTGCTTGTTCTTTTTATATTATCATCGGTCTTTACTATTGAGTTACTAGACACAAGTATGTTCTTGGAAAGCATGTGTTGCCTTACTATGCCACCTTGGCAAGACGTGTTGGTAAAGAGCTTATTTGCAGTTTTCCTTTTATTTCTATCCCGATACCATAAACCTTAGAAATTATGAAAAGAACCAGAGCACGAAACGTAGTTAGACAGGTTCTTACAATAAAGTGGAAATGGTACGGCCACCTTCAAAGAGTAACCGATGGAGGATGATCTCAGACAGTCACAAATTGGTATCCACTAAAGAAGTGTGCAGGAACGGGTGACATGTCCCTCTAAAAAAACGGAGGATCCTGCGGCCAGGCGAAATGGTCATGCCTGGCGGGCCACTGCCCTGGTTGATGTTAGCAAGTTGTATATATGTAAATCGGCGATAAACCTTCTATTGCGCGATGCAGAATTGTTAGCTTCTTCGTACAAAACGCTACTCCGTAGTTCGACGTATCTTCGGTAGATGGCGTTGCCAAATGTTTATGCTGGCGCTGTATATGGAATTCACCACTAAAGGAAGTGTAGACCGTTTAAAAGATGGGATGACGATATCTTAGAAACAACGGGTCACCTGTGGTCCAGACTGCATGAGATTGAGCCACTTGGTAATCTTTGGAGGAGGCTTATACCGCTAAAGGCGGTCCTTACAACCAACACTCAGATATTAGTTAATATCGACCGCCTCGGTGGCGCAGTGGTAGCATACGTGACTGCTGTTCATGAGGTCTCGGGTTCGAATCCTGGGTCGGACCAAATGTTTGTATGATCTGCAAATATTTGTTTCAGAGTTTGGGTGTTTTCTATGTATAATATGTATGTATTTACAAAAAAAAGCGTATATATGTAATAATATCAGTTGTCTAGTTCCCATAGTACAAGCTCTGCTTAGTTTGGGACTAGATGGCGTTGTGTGTTAAAATGTCCGAAAATATTTATTTATCGGTAATATAAAATATAATGTCAAGATGTATATAAAAAAAACAAGCACGGAAATTTAACCTACTAAATAAAATACTATAAACCAGACCCCTTACGATTACCCGTCACCACAATAGGTCAAATGATTAAGTAATCAAAAATATATCAAGTAAACTTTATAGCAACTAAAGCCCCTTTGTACATATGTAATAAATTTAGAAGCAATTATAAACATATACATACTACATAATATCGGTAAAAACTCTTAACATAACCTCAAATATTTACATAGCTCGTCGCAATATTTCACAGACTTCCAATAAAATTTATACGTACAGTAACCGCAGAGAAATTCATTAGCACAGATATCGCGACCGAAGTTCAGTGGTCTGTTTATTAAAATCGATGCGACCATGCTGAGACCACGATACGACCACGTTGTGCACAGAACCATGCGTCTGTTTTGAAATGTATTTAGTTTAAATATAATTATCACTGATTGTTGTTATTTATTGGCTAATATTTACATAGTATGGGTAGGATATTTAGTTGTATTAGGTTTGGTGTGAGTAGATAAACTTCAAACTGCTGTGTTCCAATATTGAAATATGTATACTCGTAGATGTACTATTTTAAAATAGTTTTGAAACAGTCGTTAGAAGAATGTAGAAGAAAATAATATTTACATTACATACATTTGAATTGAGATATTTAGTAGATACAGCTCCTTTGATTTTCATAATAGGTAGATTTTCAGATGGTTGACGATATAGCTATATATATTGGATATATATTAGATATATAAAGTGAACACTGGAGTCACCGACACCGCACGGAGAATCGGCAAGCTGAAGTGGAAGCATATGTTTAAATATCGAAGCGGATTGAGCTGACAAGTGGTGACCACGATTTGGCAAAGTTCGCGCTCTTTCGAGACCTTTCGTTCAGCAGTGGATGGTACTACGTCTATAACTCGGAGTGATGCTATCTTTTTATCAAGATGCAACGCATTTGGGTTAGATTATAACACAACCACATAAAGGAGTGCCCTATGCTATTCTTTAAATTGGTTGATGGATTTGATTTTTGTTGGTTGAACTTTTAATATTATAACATCTATTGACATGGAAAGATTCCAATCAGGGAATATGTTTTTTAATTTCCACCACAAAAAAGAAAATACCTTTGTGGAGGAACTGGCCACATGTACCTCCAACACATAGGGAGGATCCTCCGACCAGGCGAGGTGATCATGCCTGGCGGGCCACTGCCCAACGGTTGATGTTGTTAAGTTGTATATATGTTAATCGGCGCGAGAACTTCTATTGCCCGATGCAGGATTGGTAGCTTCTTCGGTGTATCTTCGGTGGATGGCGTTGTCATATATTTATATTGACGCTGTATGTGGAAGTCGCCACATCACTCCCCTCCAAGGCTGAAGGTCGATATCTGGATGAGTCAGCTGTCTGTCGTCTGTTGTGGAGCTTGCCAGTGCCAGGAGTGAGTAGAGTATGTTGACGCTGTATGTGGAAGTCCCCACACCTTTTTTGCTTAATCTTTTTTTAATGTTGGTTATTACCATTCTCACCATTTGAAGCTTAGAAATAATGAAAGTACATATACCTTTTGCTTTCTTTCTGTTTGTACTTTTATTAACCTTAGTCGAAGCTTTTCAAATTCTACAAAGAGAGCGTAGATCCAGTGGCATCCTCTTTTAATATTAAAGCCTAACAATTAATCATCATCAAGTTTCGATAGGTGTGCCTCAAAAGCCTTATTTAAAAGTCGACTGGCCTACGCAACAGCTTGCATTGTCATATTGCGACCATGATAAATGATTGTACATGACAAATGGCAATGATACTACATTTTTGGCCCACAATGTATTATCAGCAAAATGGCGGTCAACGCGTTTGAAACTTCACTCAAATTTAAGTGTGGTAGTGATCTAATTTTCTCATTTAATTATAGAATTGGTACTCAACCTATTATTAATACAAAATATAGGGTTTATACTCGTAATAACAACTTGAGAGATCTCCCACATGGTCCTCTATCAGAAATTATGCAAAGTCTTAGTATGGCAATCGACTGATAAACATACCTATTTATTCAATCACTGCTTATAATCTGAGAGTTAAGTCTGAGATCTTGTGTTGGTTGTCACCCCAGGTAAATTATTACGTGACGAGTATGTTTTTTTCCTAGTCATGTCAGATGACGGCAATATCTGCGAGATATTCTCAGTAATTTGGTACTATGTTATAAACACACTATTTAGAAATACCAAATACGATAAACTACACCATCGAAGACTGTGTAAGAAATTGTATCGTATCGCATCGTATAGAAAGCCTTTCCGAAATCTAAAAATCGTAGTGAACCTACGTTATATACTAATTTAGCCTCTAGACAATACGTCGAAATCGAATATTCCTCTACAAAACTCATGATGGAAAAACTCTAGTCACCGTAAAAATCACGACAGAATAGGCTCTACATTTCAACACTCAGGCATTGAGTAACACTGGAGAAAAAGCGCCGACTAAAACGTGTCATTAAAATGTAAAAGTCGACGCTGCTGTGCAAATAAACTGACGTTCTAGAAGACGAGCCGTCGGGCGTCAGTACAAGATGAGCGTGTCTTACTCAACTTTGAATTTCTAAAACTCACTGAATAAAAATAAAGTTTACATAAAATTATCTTCAATTCAAAAATAAAGTTACTGTTTGTACCGTTTTCCCATTTGATCTCATATGTTTAATGTAATAAATGTACTTTTGTGGTAATAATTAATAATAATGTATATTTGTTTTGACATTATGCAGTGGTTTTAGTCAGTGTAGACTGATGAGATCAAATCTCATATGTTTATTGTAATAAATGTATATTGTGGTAATAATTAATAATAATGTGCATTTGTTTTACGATTATGCAATGGTTTTAATCAGTGTAGACTGATGAGATCAAAACTCATATGTTTATTGTAATAAATGTATTTTTGTGGTAACAATAAGTAATAATGTGCATTTGTTTTACAATTATGCAGTGGTTTTAATCTGTGTAACACAAAATATGGTAAAAATGAGTCAAAACTGAGTCAACATACAACAATGTCGAGTTTTCATTATCTATTAAAATAAAAAAAAATGTTACCAAAATGAAGAGATTTGAGATTGTATAATATATGCGAAAATTCCAAATTAAATGTATAGATTTTAGAACATCTTGACACTAACACTAGAAATAATGCTATTAAGAAAATATATCCTAGATTTATGGGAGTCTATTTTTTTCAATGCCTTTGTTTAATCTTACACTAACAGATACGACATAAAAAATGGTGAATTTCAGCCCCTCTTGTAATGACACCACACCCTTTCAAGCGACATCTAATTCTTTAATTATAAAATGCAAATTGTAGAAAATCTGAGACGGCAATCAATGGGTCCCGTGAGGCGTTTATAGAGTGGAAACCCGATAGGCTCTAAAACGTATTGTAGCTGGTGAATTAGTTTGGGGATTGGCGATGACGGAAAGTGGCGTTTATTACTTTGTATTTGGGGAAAAACTATTTTTAAACAACTTTTGAAGGAGGATGTATTTTTTGATCAAGTGGTTAGTTACTTTGCCTCGACTTCTGAGGTTCGTAACAATTCTTTTTATGATGACCACGATCTTTTATTCTGCTTATATGGTATGGGTGTGATATATTTGTAAATCAAACAAATACATTACACCCATCCGCAGTTTTACGGCTTTGTAAAGGATGTGTCTATTTACGATTTTATTATTAAATATGGTGCCAGTTGTATTATATTTATTTGTATAAATTAATCGAATTAATGACATTACTTTACTTCAATTAATAGCGGCGCATTAGTATTATCGCTCAAGTCAATTCAAAGTCGATTTGATATTCATTAATATAACTTATTTAGTCTGACTGAGTAATATAAAAGCTGCCTGAGATTATTTGATTTTTTTCTCGGTGATTTACCTCTTGGAAACTAAAGATTTCAATGAGGTCGAATTGAAATCCAGAATAATTCCTTAGTATCATTTTTTTTTAGATTAATGCAAATTGTTCTAATTAACTAATAATGAATATACTGCTAAACTAAACTTACCAACTAAAGCAGTTAAAAAATTATTGTTCCTTTGGTTATTTATTTAAAAGTTAAGAGATCAATTATGGTATAAAATAAGGAAAATTACTAAGAGTAACTTTTTGGAACAACTAAAACTTAAAGAAGGTAACAGAACAACAAAGTACAGAAATGCATGCGATAAACCGAGGACATGATCGCGCCGTATTTAATTTGCAAGAGTTTAACGGCCCCGGCAACAGATGTCGCCTTAATAAAACCAAATCATTGTTCGTTCACCGCTTTGCGCCAGAAGTACGAAAATTAGATGAGGTACTTTGTTTCTGGACTCATCACTTCACTTAAATAGTATTACCTCTATGTGATACTTACTACAGTACATAAGAATGTAGCATTGAGGAAATTTCAAGAGTATTCAGACTAATATTGTAACTGCAAAAATGTGTTCACTCATTTATAATGTTATTAGGGATTAACAATTGAATTAGTTACTATTAGTTTTTTTTTAAATTTTGCCTACGATGTGGCCAAAAAATATAAAATATCTTTCATTAGAAAGAAGTTATTTGAAATATATTTTATTGAAAAAATAACACAGACAGACGCCCACTGCTGGACATAGGCCTCTCCTAAAGCTCCCCGTAACAAACAGTCCTATGCTGCCTGCATCCCGTTTCGTCTTCCAGTACGTGATCACCACTACAGAAATTTCCGTATTTTTTTATTATATTACTTATTATATTAAATTATATTTAATAAACACATAGATAGATAGAAATCTCTTTATTTGCACACTATAATATTACAGTCAGAAGAGAGTACATATATTGACAAGTTTCTTTAAGACCGTAGAAGAGCCACGCTTCGGCATGAATGGGCCGGCTCGACCGTAGTGATACCATGGCCTCATAGAAAACCGTTGTGAAACAGCGCTTACAATGTGTTTCATCGAGTGAATAAGGATACCGGAGGCCCATAACCCAATCCTGCCCTCCCCTATACCGCTCCCCATCCCCCAAAGGCCGGCAACGTACTTGTGCGGCGGTAATCGCTTACCATCAGGCGATACGTCTGCTCGTTTACCCCTTATATCATAAATAAAAAAAGACCCTTAATTCCTTACTCCATGTAAAGGCAGATCCATTTAATAAAGAAAATATTTCATCTATTCCGACAAAACGTCCAATAATAGATATTGAGAATTACACAACTATCACTTTTGTATCAATCACCAGCTGCTCCAATTTTGAACATGGTCTATTAGACTGCTATAAGTCATCTGGAACAAAATTACAATCTGATATTTCATACTGACCAAATTAAATCGTCTAATTAAATTACTTTGATTTTCTACTCATTTTTACACAAACTCATGCGTCTAAACAGAGGGAAAGAGAGAGCGTGGGAGAGAGAATCACTCTCTTTATATATTATAATTCAAAAGCAAAGTACATACCGCCAGAATTACCAAGGGATGGGGCTTTCTACTCTTAGAAACTAAACTCTACTATCAGAAGTTAGGAAAAAAATATTAAACAAAGATTTTAATATGCTTATTTTTATTTACAAATTTTATTATGACTGTTATAAAACGTTTTAAAGTTGATGTTGCCTTTGCCTTTATCGATTTGTCTTACAAAAAACTATTTTTGATTGTTTCTTTTACTATAATTTATCACTTAAGTGAATTTGTCACCTAGGTGATAAATTATAGTAATTTTGTTGTCATATTCTAGAGGAGGACTTAATGCTACATGCATTCCATCTGCTCTTCGTAGCACTTCGTAGACTAATTGATTGTAGCGTTGTCTGCGCACATAATAATTTGTAGGTGATCATTTTTTTGAAAATAGCATGTACTTTGTAATTATAAAATATAAAGAGAGTGATTCTCTCTCCCTCGTTCTCTCTGTCTCTCTCTCTAGGTGCATGAGTTTGTGTAACCCTCTCCTGAGATTAGACCTGAGCCGAGCAGTGGGACATTATGGGTTGTTGATGTTGATGATGATGATTCTAGAAATAACATTTTGTAATTACTGCAGTTTAATTTTCATTATTTACATGTGACACATAGCGCCATCTAGTCCCAAGCTAAACAGAGCTCATACTATGGGTACTAGATGACTGATATAAATAAATCTTTTTTTTTGTAAATACATACATTTCCATATTATACACAGAGAACATCCAAACTCCAAAACAAATATTGCCAGATAATGAGAACCCTGTCCGATGCTGGAATCGGACCTGAAACCTCGAGCACAACAATCGTATAAGCTATGACTGCGCCACCGAGGCAAAAAAACTTTTTAGATTAAATTTAAAGGAAAAACATAATACGCCTAGATAGCTTTATAGGTTTCATGATGCATTACCTTAGTCACCTTATTAAATTAATTAGTTGATAATATAATACTCCATTTGGTCATATTATACATCCATTACTAGTAAGATAATAATTATGTGCTCTCGAACATGCAATTGAATTACGCCAGTAATTAATTTACTGTAACATATATGATACTTTGAAACCTACTTGAAAATTGAAAATGATTTATAAAGGAATGAATAAATACTCTTGGTTTCATTATTTGTAGTATATTCATCATCAGCTATGTCCTGCAGTCCACTGCTGGACATAGGTCTCTCCAATGGCATGCCGCTCCATGTAGTATATATATATATTATATATATATATATACTACATGGAGTTTCTGGTGTACAAATGACCAAATATATAATATCCATTTTAAGAAAGGAAATCATCGTGAGTGATAAGATCGCCAATTTTTACAACTATAATTTTTTAACTCGTCTTTTGTTATGTTTTTTTTTGTATATACAATAAAAATAAATAAATATATAACCACTGCACTGGTTAGCTATTGATAGGGAGCCTCCGGTATCAGATTATAGAAAATTGGTATGGTATAGAATTGAAATTGGGCGCCAGGATAGAGCTTGGTCTTGTTTCGATGGGAGGGTATCTTAGTAAATGGTTTTTTAATGTATGGGCCTGCCGAAGTAACTCTACTCCGCCTGATGGAAAGCATAATCAGAATGAAAGAGTGGTGGTCACCATACTCCTAGCGAATGCAGACATTACATGATGACCCACACATGGCCCCCATGTCAAACTCACAAGTCGATGAGATTAACGTATCTCAACGCTAAGTCACGTGATCTAAACAAAATATTAGCAAGCCTAATGCCGTTTTTCTCTGAGGTAGTAATATCACTCCGGTTGACTCATCCTCAAATGTATCAAGCTAAGGCTCTCTAATAAATAACGAATAATAAATTTAGAAAACGACAATTTGATTCGCAGTCTAAACAGAATGACATTTAGTATTTATGCCATAAAAGGAATAAGGAAATTGCGTCGATAGTCAATAAATAACTACGCTGGATGTGACGTAGTTTCCGGTGCAAAACGACATGTTTTTCCTTGTCAGTGTTTGTTGTTTGTAAGTACAGTTGGTAGCACAAATTGCGGTATATTATTTAATATGCTGCGATTAGTGCAATTATTTTAGGCTTGCTATTTTCAACTGAGTTTGAATAAGAAATAAAGATTAACAATCAGTGTTATATTCGCCTACCTTGTGGTGCAGTGGTAGTGACTGCTATTCTTGAAGTCTTGGGTTCGAATGGTGGGTTGACTCAATTATTTGTATGATTTATAAATATTTGTTTCCTAGTTTGGGTGCTTATTATGTCTAATGTATGTAATGATTTACAACAAAAGTATATAAGTTTTCTATCAGTTAATTTAGCTTTAATAATTGTACACCAGGTAAATTATGAAAGTTATAAGACCTTTACAAGATAATACAGACAGAAAGAGATAGGAACAATTGGTGGCCTTATCGCCCAGAGGCAATCTCTTACAGGCAACCATAAGATGAAGAGAAAATAAAATAGGGGAAGCCTGTAGTATTGAAGATTATATAAGAAGGGGCAATTAAAGTAGTATATAAAATATTATTGACATACTAGTATGGGATTAGATACTTTAATGACTACACGAGAGAGGTGCATAGGTAATGGGACCTAGATATCTAACAGGTAAAGCTCTTTTACTAGTCTCTTAAAGACAGTGATTGATAGTGCATGCACTTTCATAATACAAGCTCTACTTATTTCAAAGTGAAGCAGGTGTAGAATACTACCCCTAGTAATTGTTTTAAACAGGCACGATGATAGACCTTTCTTTTTTACATCAACAGTTTATAACAGTATAATCCTTGATTTAAGTTTTGTCGTTGTTGCTGGCTTCCTTAGTCGCCCCCAACGATTTCTATGAAATAAATAGGGTAGTGACCCTCGGTATTTATGATCCATAACTATAAAGGGATTCTCATTCAACACAGTTAATAATTAATTAACTGTGTTAGTAGGTAGTAGACATTAGAATTAGTATCCACGACGTATTCTTGCCGGTCCCCAAACCACACTTGGCCAGCGTGAGGACGTATGGCCTTAACCCTCTCCTGAGAGGAGACCCGAGCCCAGCAGTTGGACTTTATGGGTTGTTGATTGATTGATTGATTGATTAGAATCAGAGGGGGTTTGGGCAAAATAAACACTAGCTTTATTAAGACTGTGATAGCAACAAGGAATATCTTTGTATCGCTATTCTATGAGACCATGACATTCATTTAATGTATAAAATACCCACCACATTATTCGCATACAAGTACTAGAATTATATTATTTACTCTTAACGGTCTGTATACTCACAGATATTTCCCAATAGACTTGGAAATAAATAATAGCCTGTGCCGCGTAAAGACAGAAAAAAGTGGCATCAGAATATCAAGTAATTGGGGATCTTACCTGTCATAGAGAACAAATGTATTGTTTTCTCATTTGAGATATACTGTATTGGTATTATAAATGTTGTTGGTATAAAAATATATAAAGAATGGTATTAAGTAATTGTTTTCTTTGTATGAACAAAGGCTTCTTATTATAAGTGCTAAATGATTGACTGTACATACTAGCTGATGGTACCATCAGGAACTGTGTAAGAAATGATAGTGTTATTAATTAGGATCGGATAGTAGAGTCCATAATTCTTTAAGATAAATTTATAACAAGTTTTTTTTTATGGTATAAGGGGCAAACGAGCAGACGTATCGCCTGATGGTAAGCGATTACCGCCGCCCATGGACACCCGTAACACCAAAGATGTCACAAGTGAGTTGCCGGCCTTTGGGGGATGGGGAGGGGGATAGGGGGAGGATTGGGGTATGGGCCTCCGGTATCCTCACTCACTCGATGATACACAGCGTAAGCGCTGTTTATCATCGCCGTGTCACTCCGGTCGAGCCGGCCCATTCATGCCGAAGCGTGGCTCTCCCACGGTTAGACGTATCAAGTTATTTAAAAATACCCGACTGTATCGATATCATATATAAAACATATAAGTTATATATATATTCGTAATCACTGTAAAACATTCTTGATACTTCACTCGATGTGATGAAGAAAGTGGACGTGGAAAAGCCCGGACGCTACGACAAAAAATGAGATCGATTTCATCATAACGGACAGGAGGCACATATTCAGAGACGTCTCAGTGCTCAATAGGTTTAACACCGGTAGCGATCACCGACTAGTCCGAAGTTCTCTGAATATCAACTTCAAGGCTGAACGTGTCCGCATGATGAAGTCCAGGCTCCGACCAACTCTGCTCCAAGTCGAGATGGGATCTGAAAAATTCCAGTCAAAT
>PKRV01001490.1:308072-431575 GCA_003709505.1 Hyphantria cunea
CCCACAGGATTAGCAAGCTGAAGTGGCAGTGGGCTGGCCACATTTGCCGAAGAACCGATAACCGTTGGGGTAAACGAGTTCTTGAGTGGAGACCGCGTCTCGGCAAACGTAGTGTAGGACGTCCACAAGCCAGGTGGAGCGATGATTTGCGCAAGACGGCTGGCAGGAGCTGGATGCGAGAAGCCATAGATCGAACTAAGTGGCGTGAAATTGGAGAGGCCTATGTCCAGCAGTGGACTGCGATAGGCTGATGATTGATTTGACTCGATGTACTTTGAAAACATTTTCAAAACTCTTAATTTTTTTTTTATGTACCCAGTGTCCCTCTTACGACTAAAACGCATCATTTAGGCTCTTGGGCGTGCCAAAGAAATATACATACATACAAACACTCGAAAAACTCAACCCTCCTTCGTTCGCAATCGTTTAAAAACTACAGTATTTTTAATTTAAATTAGGAAAACAAATTTATAGTATGTTTATAATATCTACATATTGTACTAATCTATACGTACGTGTATTTCTTCGTGTACAGGATTTCCTTTCGAGGGTGCACCTGGTTCTCCGGATTCTAGTATCCGAGACGGTGTGCGGTTTTTAGTTGGTTCGATTCCGACAGAACCAAAAGTCGGTGGTATCTATTTCATTTACGCAGTTGTGTTTTGTTGGTAAGTGCGAAACCGGGAGCCCAATGAAGAAATACTGAAGGGATGCTACCGTAGGAGAACCACACTGCGGCATGAATGGGCCGGCTTGACCGGAGTGATACCACGGCCTCATACAAAACTGGTGTAAAACAGCTTTTGCGCTGGGTTTCACCGAGTGAATAGGATATCGGATGCCCCAAAGGCCGGAATTGCACTTGTGATGATTCTGATGTTGCAGGTGTCCAGGGGCGACTGTAATCGTTTACTATCAGGCGACACATCTGCTAGTTTGCCCCCTTTTCGAAAGAAAATCCTCCCAAAAGGCCGCAACACTATAGGCCAATGCTACATTATTGCATTATCTGCATTCGCAATGAGTACGATAACTACCAGTCTTGAATGTTCCTTATGCTTTCCATCAGGCAGAGAAGAGCCACTCTGGCAGGGCTATATTTACCAAAAAAAATTGATCGGGGTATAAAAACTCTGAATTTACTTTTATCAAATTAAGCAACAAAAGAATAAATTGTCAAATTTTCACGTTTGCGTTAATAAATGCTAACCGAGGACAAAAATAATATACACATTTGTATATACATCGAGACGCTTTCTTCATAAGAAAGTACTACATAGGAATAGTTTCTTGAAGTTGAAGATACGTGCTTTGAGTTCATATTGAAACCTCAATTTCTACTTCAACTTACTACATGCTACGAAGTTGTGTAAGATCGCACCGACTAGGTTCCATAAATTTTAGGAACGCTGAACGAGAATTACTGTTATGCATTAAATAATCTCGTTACATACAAATTATTCTGTATCAAGTTTATTTCTATGTCAAAATTCAATATTACAGAACTACTCACTCAATTTTGATAGAATTTTGTTTTCGATGTGTAATTCGGTTCAAATTAACTAAACGAATAATTTTATCGACTTTACAAATTTTGATTTCAAATTAAATAACTGATCATGAGTCCGTTAGGCTGAGTTACAACTTGTGTATTATTATAGAAGTAGTATAAATCATATTAAAAAAATACACAGATGCTAAAATGCAAAAAAGGTATTGCTTACTTAATACTACTAACTATTTGAAAATTTTTCACATCTATGAGCCTGGCTAAGTGACTCTACCCAGCTTAGCGGAAGAATAAGCAGAATCCAAAGGTAGTGGTCACCACCACGAAAACACGATACGAGTACGAATTATTACTTTTGAGGTAATTTCAAATAGTTAATGTTTTATTTCATTTTATTTTACAATTGTATTAAAACTAACAGCTGTATATTACATTATACAAACTTAATAAGAAACAAGTATAGAATTATTAAAAAAAAATCGACTGCATATATTTCTTTTTTTTAATTTGATTTACTCAGTGTCACTTTCACGTTTAAGACGAATCCATTGACCCTGTGGCGACTTCCACATACAGCGCAACAAAATAAAATATATGACAGCGCCATCTACCGAAGAAACATCGAACTACGGAGCAACGAAGAAAACTAAGAAACTACCAATCCTAAATCGCGCAATAGCAGTTCTCGCGCCGATTAACATATATATATATATATATACAACATCCCAACATCAACCGTTGGGCAGTGGCCCGCCAGGCATGATTACCTCGCCTGGTTGGAGGATCCTCCCTTTGTATTGGAGAAACATGTGGCCCGTTCCTCCACAACACCACTCACTTAAAAATATGACTAGCCGGTTATGTTCTACCTAACGTAATACCTAATAATAAACGGCATACATACCCTCGAAAACCATTACCCTCTTTCTTTCGCAGTCGGATAAAAAGAAGACCACCTAAAAGTTTGCACAGATAGCAGAGTATTTAAATGGATCTAATAATATAGTGAATCTTGTGAAAATCGATACGATACCCAACAGTTTGTAGTTCTAAATAGGTATATCCATAGGGAATATATAGCCTTAGATGTTAGCACGGGATAAAATGCCAAAGGGTGTATTATTGATAAGATGTAACATAACCGAAATCAGAACTATTCCCCTTTAAGATAAACTCCAAGTCACCCTTTAACAAATCTACGTAATAATTCATAAAAAAACTGATATATATTTAATTCAATGATAAAAATTCATGTCGACGCCCTCCGATAAGCTAATGAGGTGGTGACTTGAGCCCCTAGTCATAAAAGAGGGGTTGTAATGAAATCGCAACCCCATCCATAGATCACAGATGTTTAAAGAGTGTGATATGGGGTGCAGTTATGACCCCTGGGATACCTTACGATTTTGAATGAGGGGATTTTGTGTTCAATGATAGGTGTCCAATTCTAGTGTTCGACTTGACAAAGTAGTTTCACCGTGTTAATGATATATCTCTACAAATATTAGTGCTATTACCATTAATAACAACACGACAACATCTATAATTCTTATAACCCTATCTGTTTTAATTGAAATTGCAAGCTAAAGAATTCTTTATTAAAATATGTTTAAGCGATGTTGAGTAAAAATGATAGAAGATTTACGTAATTTTTCATTTTTCCAAAAATTGAATACATATTTTTTTTAAATATTTCTTTCAAATTACATCACTATCACGCTATATAATCATACCTTAAAATGTGATAATGAAGCATTTTGATACATAAATGACATAACTTTATCAACTTTTAACATTCGTAATTTATTTTATATATATTTCTCTTAAAGTACATCACTATCACGCAGATATTATCATACCTTAAAATATGATAATAGAACATTTTTATGCTATAATGACATAAATTTATCAACTTTTAATATTCGTTATTTATTTTATAAATATTTCTTTTAAACTACATCACTATTACGCTTATATTATCATATCTTAAAATGCGACCGTGAAGTATTTTGATGCATTAATGACATAAATTTGTCAACTTTTAAGATTGATCATTTTAATTTTCGTAACGATAAATAAATTACAGGTTTAATTATCAATTTAAATTTCTACCATGTAGTATTAGAAAGTTAAGTAATTTTAACGATAGGCATACTAGTATGTATGTACATAGCATGTTGTATACAACAGAATAGCCACCTTACGTCTCTACCCTGCCATTCCGTGTGCTTGGTGTGGTATAAAATTAATTCAGCAAACAGAAGGACACGTGCTGGTGTGTCAAATCTTATTTAATCAGTAACACTGAAGGTAATACATTATATAGTATAACATTAAAAGTAAAGTACAGAATGATGCAAATTAAGATAATTAGATTCTGCTGAGAGCATACTCGTAAGGGCACTGAAATGTATTGAAAGAATTGGGACACACTAATTTTATTGATATCATCATCTTCATCTTCCTAGCCTTTATTATTCCCAAGATTTGAAGTCGGCTACTAGTTCAACCGGTTTTACTTGAATATCAATTTTTATACAGAGCGACTAGCATCGGACTTCCCTAACCCCGAGGGTGAACTGAATTCGAAGGTTGAACTAGTTGCCAGCATATTTGAGGGCACTGACTTCCCAATTACGATTGCCATAGATGTTCATGACAACCTGGGCCGACGACTTAATTTGCCCTGCGAGGCACGGGCGGGAAACACCGCTATATTCCATACTCCGGGCTTCTATTGAGAATTTCTAGTAAGAAAAACTCAACAGCAGTCCGACCCGGGAATCGAACCCGAGACCTTTTGATCTGCAGTCGCTTACGCTAACCACTAGACCAACGAGGCAGACTAATTGCATCGATATATAGATTTCACATTTAAAACCTTACAAAGCCGTGGCATGTATATAAAATATTCTCACACATTGTACTCGCGGCTGTCTGATCGCAAACTAGGCATTTTTTAAATATTTTGGATATCTGACACACAACACCATCTAGTCCCAAACTTCTTAGAGCCTATACTATGGTAGATAACTGATACAAGTGCATATTTACTTTTTTTGTATACCCATACTCTGGAGCAAATATTTGTAGGTCATAAAATATTAGGCCCGACCCGGAAATTGAATCCGAGACCTCAAGAACACCAGTCGCATACGCTACCGCCTCGCCATCGAGGCGAGTCAATGCTCTTAAATTAATAAATTCATACATTTCTTAGTTGCAGTATTTTATTAGACTTCAAAATATGTAAAAAATTCTAATAATAAAAAAGAGTTGGCGCGAAACTAACTCAGCCATGAAAATCAAGACACGACTCTTTCCGACACACAGATTTCATTCATTAAAGCGCACAACAACTTTACTCCGAGCGAGTTCGTTTGGACCGACATGTGGTCTTAAACTTTCTTTAAATGGTTCATGCCGTTTGCATACCTGCATACTTTATCAATTCCTACCAAAACAACTCTAACCACTAGAAATAAGGTTGAGAATAAACTACGGCAGATGTTAGAGTTGTTGGTTTTCAGTAAGATGCTTTGAAAGAAGAGTTAGTTGCAGCACGCATGCGCTGTCCTCACTGCAGTTCAGGATCCCACGTTGTGTTGACTGGTTCTGACAGTCGATAGGCAACTGTCACGGAGTGCGGTCGCGCGCGGCTCTGTGATAAATACGTTACGACTCGTATCGTGTTCAATTTTTAGTGCTCGCCAAATTTGCTCTTAGTGTCAGTAATTAGCTTTGAATTAATGTGTTTTAACGTGCCGTGTTTAGCAATTAAGGGATTTGAGTAGGTAAGTGAGAATTTAGTAAGAAATTAAGGTAAAATAAGGGCTTTAACGAGGAGGAATATTCGGTGTAATTAGTTAGAAGGCCATAAGGGATTTTATTTAATATGACTAACAAAAGCTTATGTCAGGATATAAAGTTTAATGCTAAGTTATCTTTAACCTGTTCTTAATTTTTTAATAAGTTACCTTTATGTAATTTCAAAAAGCATTGGATTTTTCGAGGATCTGAATTTTTCAGTCACGTAAATATAGTTTTCGCTCTCGGAAATGGAAAATAATATTTCGACTAATATTGTCCCTGGCTCTACCTCTACAAATAAATCAAACTAAAAATAATAAAACATTGTTTCATAATAATGGAGCACTAGTGATGGAATTTTAAGTTAATATTCTACGGAGTAACATTAAATATTGACTGATGAGTGAAAACATTTGTATAAAATTTTCCCGTGCTTATTAAAACTAACTTAGTTATTTAAACAACTTCAAAAATAAGGAGATATTCAATCTATTTTGTTTTTACTGCTTTACTTCAGAAATCTGTCATTTGATTTAAAAAAATATTTTTCTATTTTCGAATATATGTTATCCGTTTTATTCAATTTAAATTTGAATAAAAACATATAAGGGATATAAAATTAAGTAATGATGAATTGAATAGTGTCATATATTTTACGCATGCTGTGGTCTCCTCAAATTCTGGGAGTACACAGAGAGATTACCATTAATTTTTATTTTAAATTATATCTTTGTAGGAAATCCTTACTCTGTAAAAATAAATAAATGAACCTCGATGTTTGAAAATTGAAGAATGTGAAATTTTAAATGTTCTAATAACAACATTTATTGTAGGCATTTGTTGTGTTTAAGATGTATTTCCACAACAGGATTACCCAGGAAAAAACACGTCAAATGGCTTATTCTTGTATTTCTATGAGGAATAAAGCTTATGATATAGTATTGATTATATTCTAGATTTCTTAAAAAAACAATATAGATTATAATAATTTTTTTAAATACTTTTTAGTATACCTACTCTGTAAAATTTTAAGTTTGATGGTGCGATGTTCAGTTAATTATTTTTTGTTTTTTTAAATTAAGTTTTTCTTAGTATCTGGTGATTTTATTTTTTCAAGGTTGTATTAATGGATATTAATTGTGTAATCATGCCTTACACATTTTAAGAGATTTAGTAATTTCCTACCCAATATATTATAGCATTTGTGGTTAGGAGATGATGATAATTGAATGTTGCTATTTAGGAAAATGTTTTATACCATCATTATGAAGTCACATGTATTCAATATTATTGGTATACAATATGAGCCTGAATACACCGTGGCGGTATTTTATCGGGTCCAAATTGTAAGGCCTTATTTCAAATGCAAAATACTGATAAAAACCACACGGGAATCTGTCAGCAGACTATTTCAAAGGGCTCGGGTATATCTTAAATAGGAAATCCCTGTAGACTCCGGTAGAGAGGAAAACCTATAAGTTACAGACTGTAAAAAGAAAAATAGTAGGACACTAAAAATGTAACAGAAACTGCGTGACAATACAGGCGAAAAATAATTATTTCACGCTAAACCTGCCTGCTGTCTTTAAAACTATGGGTTTATAATTTTAATAGACACGTATTATTAAAGTGTAGAATTTTTAAGAAATCTGTTTCTTTAACTTTCATAAGGCAGAGCATGTATATTAAAGTCAAATTGTATTTCTTTATACAATTTATGATAACTTAAATTTGTTCTTAGAAGAATTTGAAATATCAAAAAAAAACAGAAGGGAAAAAGTACATGAGACTTAATGTACATAGGTACTGCCTTAGGTAGTCGAAATAGGTTTGAGGCTTACAATTGACACTTGAGAGCTATTTCGTAATTGGAAAAGATTTCTTCTAAATGTTTGGTAGATGTGTAATAAATGATGGATTTGTGTATTTGACCATTTCTATAGGAGACGCATTGATTCGTACCTAGTTCAAATATAAACATTCTAATTTATATGCATCATTAATGTCTATTTGCGTTGTTCTGTGTACTACACTAGGATATATATATACCAAAAAGGTACATAATATATTTAATAGTGTAAAAGACTCGTAATACACACAGTGTACTTGGTTTTTTTCCGTTAAGTAGATTATATTATTAGTGCATACGTCAACCGTTAGAATGTATGTGACTATACTTATATATACTTATATATACTTATTATGGTCTCAGGTTCGAATCCCGGGACAGCCAACAGTGTTATTGATTTCTTCTGATTATAGAAATACTTAAGTGGAAGTTGGGGTCCGAACCCCCGTGCCTCGGAGAGTACGTAAAGATATCGGTTCTACGCCGGATCTCTCCCCAGTCATGTCGGTTAACCATTTCATCGGATTATGATTAAGAGGTAACAGAGGGTGCATCTGTGTATGCGCACACTCTTGTGCACTATAATATCTCCTACAGAGTTTGCTGGTCTTGATTGACTGGTCGCCGCGGCCGTAATCGACTAGTCATAATGATTAATAATGCATAGTAGGCTTCTATACTAATATTATGTATTCAAGAACAACTGTTTTATGATTAAATCTTCAAACCTCTAAGGAAAGAGCGTACTCCTTCTTAAAAGACCGTCAACGCACTTGGAGGCCTCTGGTGTTGCGCGTGTCTATGGACGGCGGTAATAAGTTACCATCAAGCGATACTTCTGCTCGTTTATACCTACAAGAAAAACAAATCCGCTGCACCAATTTCAACCAAATTTGGCTTGGAGATAGTTTGATTCTTGAGGAAGGACATGGGCCATGGGCAATGGCTCTTTATCGCGATAACCGACAAACAAGCGGGTAAAGCCGTAGGCGAAAGGTAGTTAGTTAATAAATTCAAAGAAGAGAATAAATATATATTATATTCTATTATATTAACTGTAATGCTAGACAATATGAATGATGATGAGGGTCGGTTCATTAACTATTAATGTAGGTGAGTGCGTGGTGTGTGAGAGGAATCGTCGGACTCTGTAACAAGTGGAGATTATAAAAGTAAATATATTTTTTTATGTATTTCAGATTGCGTGGGTAAAATAAATTATATAATTTTATTGAAATGGGATGGAGAGAAAACATGATTTAAAAATATGTCAAGTCGGACTTGTGAGGGAGGCTTCCGTACCTTCATTTACACATTTCAAGCGTGTGCCTGTTCCCGTGATTATTATTAAGCAAAAATGAGCAAAAAATTACATTTCTTGTATGGGATCCCCCTTAAATATTTATTTTATTTCGTGTTTTAGCATTTGTTGTTATAGCGGTAACAGAAACACCTCATCTCTGAAAACTACAACTGTCTAACTATCGCTGTTCATGAGATACTGGTGACAGACTGACGGAAAGCGAAGTTTTAGTAATAGGGTTCCGTTTTACCCTTTGTACTCGTACTCTTTGGGTACGGAACCCTAAAAAGTACAGGGTTTGTGTCCGGTATATTAGGTAAGTATATAAGTAGGGGAAATCGAAGTACACTATTAATAACAATAAATAATAATATAATGGTTACTAACTGGATGCCTATAGCCAGTATTATTTAAATTATAATTACTTACCTTACACAACTCTTGTTGAGTAAGGTAAGTATAGTATTTTGTATTGAGGTAATGTAGTTTGACGAAGCCGTATTCACGTATGTTTTATTAAATTTTATTACTAAACTAGCTTTTGCCCGCGGTTTCGCTCGCTCAGAAGTAGATATTTTCGTCCCCTATTTTCCCCACTTAGGGGTGGCAGTTCCGAAATTCCTTTCTCAGTGCTCACTTACGTTATATAAAGAACCTACATGCAAAATTTTAATATTCTAAGTTCGGTTTGGGCTGTGCGTTGATCTTTGGGTATCTTAGTCAGTCAGCAACCTTCCTCTTTCACATATAATGATAAAATAAGGTGTAAGGCGGATAAGCAAAATGAGATTATAAAGTCATTTTATTCTTGATTAATGAAATATGATTTAAATTGATAATTATTTATTCAATCTTGGAACATAAAGCCGGTAGTAGAGTTATACTATATTCAAATATTTAATTAGAGGATATCGTTCTCAATGTTGTGCTTGAAAGGAACGGTGAACACGATTTACGGGATAATCCCGTCTGCGGCCTGGAATCCAGCCATATCTTTGCGTCCATCTCAAATACTACCAGTTACCTCTTATATACATACACCTTAGCTATATTATTATGATTGGTTTGCCTTGCAAATGGGATAACACGTAAATTTCTGATCATTAATATTTGAGGTGTGTTACACCTTTAAATTTTATACGACATAAAGCAGATTATGAATGAAGAATGTCACCACCCCTGTTCAACACTTATTGTATACTAATATTATAAAGAGGAAAGATATGATTGTTTGTTTATCTACATTGAATATACTCCGAAAATAATAAGCCTTTTTGATAAATTCTTTCACCATTAGGAAGCTAAATCATCCCCGAATAACATAGGTTATGTTAAATTTGCAAAAAAGTTAGGGATCCGTATGAAAACTTCGAGACTTGGTCAAGTATTCTAAGCTTGGAAAGTTTACTAAGAGCGTTAAAATTTATAATATTTAAATTTTTGGGTGAATACCGATGTCTACCCGTGCAAAGCCGGTGCGGGTAGCTAGCGAGTTATTAAAGGCGACTCCTCTGCAAAAAGACATCACTGCAAAAAGAAGACATTGCAGTACACTGCACTGCAATTTTTTAAACAAATGCCATAGCAACCCGTCTGGCTACCGTGTGGTACTATACATAGTTAATTAATGAACGTTAACTTAAAAACAGTGTTGTCATGTCAATATTGTTTATAAGTCAAATATTTTATATAATTTGTGTTTTGTATAATTGTTACTTCTCTACGCTATAATGTGACTGTCGCCCTAGATTTGTTAAGCTATTTAGCAGTCGTATTCGCTACTACTGTGCCACAGATATAGTCAAAGTAATCTATTTTATAAAAATACATTTTAGAATTAAACTCACCTGTATTTATTTCATTATTTTATTTTATTTTTTTTCACCTGAACGGTTTCGCTTTATGGCATCGTCTCGTCATACGTCTCGTCATTTGCCCCAATCTCATAAAAAAGAATATGGAACGGACAAAAAAACAGACAGACTCAAAATAACAATTTGTGGATCGTAAAAAGTGTTGTCCTATGTGGAATTTAAACTCACACCACTTGGCGTAGTAGAAAGTGGCGTGGCTACCGCTATGTCCGGAGGAGAGTAGTCTTTGCGTGTTTCTCCGATACAAATTAGTCGTCATTTTTTGCTAGGAAAACATTTCAAACATACCCATTTTAGGCTCCCATACAATAACAATCACCTATAAGTACGAACCCACACACAATTACTTCCTACTATGGTGCTCTAAGCCGTATGGCAACTAAGACCGATGGCCTAAGTGCTCTCCGAGGCACGCTAGTGTTAGTATAATTTCGTTTGATATTCCTAGCTTTTATTTTTCCCAAGATTTGTGAACCCGGCTACTAGTTGAAACGGTTTTACCTGAATTTCCGTTTCTCCACGTAGCGACTTGCATCGGACCTCCGCAACCCTGAGGGTTAACTGAATTCGAAGGTTGAACTAGTTGTCAGTATATTTGAAGGCACTGACTTCCCAATAAAGATTGTCACAGATGTTCATATGATAAACGGGACCGACCGCTTAACTTGCTCTCCGAGGCTTGGGCGGGAAACACCGCCATCTTACATACTCCGGGCTGCTATAAAAAGTTTCTTGAAAGAAAAACCCAAGAATAGTACAACTCTCACTCTCTCAGATCTCTTGATCGGCAGTTGCATACGCTGACCGCAGGACCAACAAAATAGAATAATATCGTTTATATCAAATATAATTTTTGGTCGTCAAAGATTAATATGTAGCACTTAATGCGCTTATAATGATTACAAGGAAGGACTTAATATTATATTTCTGTGAAAATATGAAATTTAGATTTATTTGATATATATTTGGCAATAAAATAAGTATTAATGTAGCTAGCAGTACACGGTATAAGTCCCAACTTAATAAAAATAAATATAAAATTTTATCAAGACACTGCCAGTTAAAACATTTTACCTGAGCGAAAAGATAAAAGAAATGAAATATAAAATATAGACAAAAATAAGAGTACATAAAACATACATTAATCTTGGATACAAAGTTTTCTTTATTTTTAAACTTATATCTTACTTTTAGCATCATGTAACTCAACATCATCTTTGTAGCCCTTATTATTCTTAAGATTTTGGGGTCTGCTACAAGTTCAACAAGTTTTACCTGAATATCAGTTTTTGAGGAGCAACTGGCATCTGACCTGCGCAACCTTGGGGGTGATCTGAATTTGAAGGGTGAACTACTACTGATTTATAGTTGTTAGTATATTTGACGGTACTGATTTCCCAATAAAGATTGCTATAGATGTTCATGACAACCGGAGTCGACGACTTAACGTGATCTCCGAGGCACGGGCTGAAACACCGCCATCTGCCATACTTCAGGCTGTTATTATAATTACTTGAAAGAAAAACTCAACAGCAGTCCGACCCGGGATTCGAACCTAAAACCTCTTGATCTGTAGTCGCTTACGCTAACCACTAGACTAATGAAGCAGTTAAGAACTGTTACTAACTACTTTTAAAATCTATCTATATTTTAGATAACCATAGACAAGTAATTCTGAGACAATAAATAATTTAGGTTTTTAATAAATACTATTCAGTGTTTTATTTACTACTAGCTGAGCTCCCAACGTTACCCGCAATACAACAACAACCGCGGTTAAGGACGCGGCGCAAAGTATTAAAAAAATATCCAATGTAAAAAGGCTTATGTCCGTCTCCTGGTTCTAAGCTACCTCGTCACTAATTTTTAGCCGAAGCGGTTCAGTCATTCTTGATTTATAAATAGTGTAACTAACACGACTTTCATTTATATATGTAGATTTTTCTTATAACATTTAATCATACAATGTACCACAAAGTCTACTGAGTACTACTAACGTCATCTAAATATTCAGTCAGAATAGATTTCGTATCATTTTAAAACTAAAATAAAATAAATATGTACACTGTTCATAATTCGATTTTGGAGGTAGTGTTGGCACCCGATAGTATTTCTAAAATTAATCGTAAAAAAAAATCAAGTGTCTGTTTGTTATTTCAAATTAACAGTTTTTTATTAAACGCAAATGGAATTATGTTTAACGTCATGTATAAGTTAAAATATTATATATAACAGTCTACACTACTCGACTAGGCCTGTCCTAAAAAAGGAGATATTATTTAAGGTAATGTTACACGATTGCAAAAATAATTTCTCAAAAATTCTGTTGCTAAATATGCGTTACGTGTTTTTTGCCGAAAAACGCCGTAAAAAAACTTAATTTCACTTATTAAAAGATAAGTAACTAAAATGAAGCGAGATTGTCGAAAGAATGAGCAGTGTAAAAAAAAAGATTTTGAAGTAAATTAATTATAATTATGCCACTTTTGGAAACATTCTGGAAATTTATATAGGTAGAGCTGCTTTGTAAAAATCCTCAAAATATGAATTGGACTCGCGCAGAAAGGACTCCGCACGAATATATATACATTTCAAGTGGCTACATATTGTTTTGTGCTCGATATTACATTATGTTGTGTGGGAGCCCCCCTTTTTTGTTTTTTTAGCTCTCTAAAATATTTACCTTATAAAGTTTTTATTATTTGTTGTAATAGCGGCAACCAGAAATACATCATCTATAAAAATTTCAAGTGTCTTGTCTATTACAGTTCATGAGATACAGGCTGATAACAGACAGATAGACGGACGGACGAATGCACGGACGGACAGACAGAGTCTTAGTAATAGGGCCCCGTTTTTACTCTTCAGGAAAGAAACCCTAAGAATAAAAAAAATGGAATGAGAATATTTCGCATTCCTTCCATTTCCGTTCGTTTAGTCTAAAAAAATATCTGAAGAATTTTAATACGAAAATCTAAAGAATTTCATTTCATAGATTTCAACCCGACTTCAAAAATATGTGTCGATTAGAATTTTTTTTAGATAAAAAGGTTTTACGTAAATTCAAAACAGTTATGTAACAGACATAGTATATATTAGTTTTAATTCAATGAATTGCATTTACTGCCATTGTAAGATGCATGTTGTAATAAAAATGAATCACAAAAATGTATGTACGCGCATAGCTTCCGATCGAATGAACCAAATTGGATAATTCTATTATTTGTGTATTTATCATACTGAGGTGTTATACTTCCTTAATGTACTTAGTCGTATACGCTGCGGCCCTGAGGGGAGTTAACATGTACTTACAAAAATATTTATTTCGGTAATTCAAAAAATTTTCATGAAAATGAATATGGCGCTATGAAGTTCACCGGGTCAGCTAGTATCTACATATTTAATGCCTGCTTCATTTAATCTAGACACGTTATTACACTTGAAGTTACTTGATTTAACAATATATGTCTCACTGACCCACTCCAGTATGCGGCACAAATAGGGAGAGTATGTCTCACATTTATCACCTCAATCTAGTAAATTAGTCTTCACGAGAGATGTAATGAAATTCCTGCTGCGTATCGTGGGCACTCAGTGTTACAACATAATGAAACACGAAAAGTTTTACTTGTAAATTAGAACTGTATAAAATGAATGTAAAAATAAATTCTGCTGATTTGAAATTTATATAAATAAATATGTATTTATATATATATATATATATGTACATATGACCTGGGACAGATCAGGCGCACGGTCGAGAGATTTACGTGCTCTTCAAGACATGGAGGTTCAGACCTCAACTTCCAAACTCCGAGCTGTTATTAAGTTATTCTATCGCAACGTCAACCGCTAGACCAACGAGGCAGTTAAATAAATATAGTTATATAATGTACCTATCATCATCATCATCGACAACCCATTAACGTCCCACTGCTGGACTCGGGTCTCCTCTCAGGAGAGGGTTAAGGCCATACGTCCCCACGCTGGCCAAATGTGTGTTGGGTACTGGCAAGACAACGTTGTGGCTACGTTATCTTACCGATGGATGTTTTTAAGCCGCCCAAAGGCTTCCTACTAAGCTTCACGACTGTTATCCTGTGATAACAACCGGAAACGACTACTTAACAAGACCTCCGAATCTCGGAGAAGCTCATGGTAACGTGCCACCAGCGGTCACCCATCTAAGTACTGACCGCGACGTCGTTGCTTACCCTGGGGATTGTTTCTAATCACCCAGTGCAACTGGGCTATAAGCGCTTCTATCAGTCATTGACTATCTCGGTGGTGCAATCGTAGGGTTCGCGACTGCTGTGCTTGAGATCATGCCTTGAATTTCTTGTTGAACCAAATGTTTGTATTATTTGCAAATATTTCTTTCAGTGTTTGGATTTTCTTAATGTGTGTAAAAAGTATGTAAATATTAGTTGTCTAGTAACCATAGTAAAAGCTCTTAGTATGAGACTAGATGGCGTTGAGTATTAGATGTCCGTTAGTGATGTAAACTGTTTGTACAATTATGAAATTTTAAACTGAGCCTTTGAATGAATTATTTAGATTTTCATTAAAAACTCGCATCGATAGCCTTCCTGCTATGTTATTAACGTAGAAATGTGTTGAAAATAACCAAAAATTCCTCGCCCCGAGGAAGTTTTATTATAACTTCCTCGGAGCGAGGCGTTGCACATGCGTCAATACTATTATTTGTCTCGAGTGAAACCGTGTTCTATCTTCGAACTTGATTTTAGGCAGGCATAAATTAATGTAATGTAAATATAGCTATGGACAGGTGCTTTAATTAACTTTAGGATTTGTATGGGGAATAAAACTTTTCCTTTCTTGTGAGCTTACAGAGAAATAAAGGAAAAAATAGGAATATATTTTATTACTTTGCTTAATATTAAAACTACTTTTGTGAGTTTGAAGAATGTAGCATAAACATTTCTTATAAAAATTATTAATACATTTATAGACTATTTTTCTTATAACATTGTATCATACAATGTATCAAAAGGTGCACTGAGTACTTCCAAAGTCATCTAGACATTCAGTTAGAAGAAAATATTTCGTATCATTATAAAGCTAAATTGACTACTGTTGATGACTCGGTTTTCGGTGATTTTGGAAGCGGTGTTGGCGCCCAATAGTATTTCTATAAATATCGTCCCAAAAACGAAATCTGGTCTCAACTAATGAGGTACGTAGCCCCATTGTTTGATCAAAGCATATATATGATAAACGATTTACGCCACGATAGAAACGAAAATCCTTCAGAGACAGGCTTCCTGAAAACCGAAATAAAAGTAAATATTGAAGTCAATTAAGAAGGAAGACAAGGCATGTTATTTTCTGTTGAATTTTTGATGTTTTTGCAGTGTCATTATGTTATTAGGTGTATTTTCCATTAATATATCATAGACAATATAATATAACACAGACAATATATCAAAAAAATTAATCAATGTATGAAAGAATTGTATTTTTACTTACAGCCTTATCTCTGAAGTAAAAATCTTTAACCACTGTCGCTACTTCTTTTCTCTGGTCTTCGTTTTGTAAAATATGTACTTGCAAGCAACATACATAATGGAGTATTTTGTAAAACTCTTCTATGAATAAACATCATCTACTTCAGTAAAATTTAATTTTCCTTGCAAGTATTTTTTCGTCTTCTTCTTCGATGTCCATACACAAATTTGATAGAACAAATTTGTGTGTGAACGTAACTTTAGTAATTTCGTGGCACACTAAGTGATTATAATTGGTTTAAGTTTGATGTATGACCCATTGTGAGACCATGTTTATATATAATCAAACCTGTTGGGCCTTGAAGGTGCCGTAGCGAATAGTATATTGCTAAAGATGTACAACCCTACTGGGTCTTTGTGGCCCAGTACTGGACACTGTGAAGTTTCGATTTGTCACCATTATCCATCGTTGCTTCGAACACAAACGATCACACCAAACGAAACAAGCTTCATATTTAATTTCAATTATTTACTGAAATAATTAACCCACATAAAGTGATTATACTTTGACAAAGTTTTTTCTGATAACGATGGGATAACACTGAGTAATCAAATGCAAGTCACTATTAATTTCATCTACAGTGACTACTAAGATGATTAAGTTTCGTTTTTAAAAAGAAAAATACAAAACTTCACCCTCAAAGTTCGAATTAACATCAAGATTTATTTCCTATCAATAGAAACTTGAATAAAATATTTTTTTCGTTTTCTAGGTAGGATCGACTATAATTTTTGGATTGAATATAATTTGATTTATCTGGTTGATCTTATCATTAAATGCCTGAGCTCTATATTTTTTGTATTATGATTTTTCTTGTCCGCAAAAGGGTCCGCCTAAAACCTATCCCATTATTTATGAATGTCTATGATCGCTGTATGATACCAGAAACAATTTAAGACATTACCCAGTTCATTATGTTATAGTCTCACCATAGTATACTAAAAAGATTATTCGTCTGTTGCTGGCCAAAAATATATATACTTTTATCTAACAAATGGATAGAACGTTATTCCTAATTGCCAGGCTTTATCTATCTGCCACTGTTTTTAGCTCGGAGCTTTAGGCGTTTTAGGCAAGCAGTATTTATAGTAAGTGCTTGGATAATCTCTGGACCTCTAACGGATTTAGGGGAAAGTGTATTATATTTTGTTTGTATTATTTTTTTGGTAAATCTTTTTGTTATTTTTCTACATTTCTCAGTTATAGTGATTTTTATTTATGAGCATGGTTCATGTTAAGTTATCGTTTGTGATGTAGATATAGAGAACTTAGGTAGGCGATCAGTACAAACATAACAATGAATTTTGAATTCCAAAGTCAGTATAAAACATTAAATTTGTAATTTATATTCTCGACTCTAGAATTAATATCATTTCTACTTATTCCTGATAAAATAACTACAAGTGATTTTAATCCTAGTATGTATACAATATCTTGTTTTACATTTTGGTATTTATACCCTGGGTTTATACTTAATGCCAAATAAATTAATGTTTACATAGCTTCAAACTGTATAAACTTCAAAATATAACATAACTCAGACAGACATAACAGACTATCTGCGTCACCAGATTAGTTCAAAGTTAATTTCAGTTGTACTCTGTAATTAAAACAATTTTGAGCTATTCAACTACTACACAGTATTAATATTGTGACATTATTAGTAACAATAGACTTAAACATATATTATTTAATGGTAATCCTTATTAATGATATCTTTAACTTTTAAATCTACAATTAAATAATATAAAATTACTGTAATTGAAAGTTGGATTAGAACACCAGTCAACAAAACTGTAACTTTCAATTTTTTTACTAGCACACGTATCATCTAATGGTGAGAATAGAATATTTTTTTTACCGTGGGTGAGCCACGCTTCGACATGAATGGGTCGGCTCGACCGGAGTCATACCATGGCCTCATAGAAAACCGGTGTGAAACAGAATGAGAATTCCGAAGGTCCATATCCTCAACTCCTCCCCCATTCCCCTCCCTATCCCCCAAAAGCTGGCAACGTATGCTCATTAGCCCCCTAGTCCATAAAAAGAATGAACAGACTTTTCACTGAGAAGCAAATTTACTTTAATTTTTGAGCTAAATTTAATTTAGGAAAACGAAATTATTTTACAATTATTAATTATCTTTTTTTAAAATAACTTTTAGACCATATGATACACAATGCCACCAAGTCACAAACTTTATTAAAATAATATATATATATATGTATTTTTTTGGTGTTGTAAATACATACATATTACACATAGAATACACCTAAACGAAACAAATATTTGCAGATCATACAAACATTTGGTCCGACCCGGGAATCAATCCTGAGATGTCATATACAACCACATATACTGCTCCAACGAAGCAGCCAATATCAGAGGACGATAGAATTTAGAATCTGGTTATCTTACGTATTGTTAAGCCACGTTGAAAATGTGATAAAATATTAATAATGTTTGTTTCGTAAAAGAAGAAGATTATAAAATTAAAGATGCAAAAAATTAACTTGTTATTATATTGCTAGTTTTGAAGCTAATCAACGCCTGTGCTAACACAGGCCTCATGAGTGTCAGTGTTAATCTAATCTAATAAATATCTAATTTTATTATATAACTAAAAGTTGTATTCTAACAATTAATTATAAATCCGATCGCTTAGACTTAAGTGCTTTGATCCAACGGTTACACCATTCAATTAGGATCTTGGATACAAACATCTTCTAAGGAGAAACAGATCTCTTATAAACCACGACCTTTTAAAATTGAATCTCCAAGTAAACAGACGAAGCCTCCAATCAAAGGAAAGGAATCTTGGTAAAACTGTTCTTCAATAAAAATTTAAAGCTGTTAGTGGCAGACGCTGAAGGCGGAGAATGAGGCTCTGCCTAATCCTGTACATAGATGTAGAGCCACGTTCTATTTGATTAACAACTTACTTTAACGAGTGCCGTTAAAAGGATGTCGATAACATTAGTTTATTTTGTAAACTTAACAAATCTTTTTCTTATTTCTTCGGAGACAAACCTCACGATCGTTACAAAATATTTAATTATATGTCTTTAAAACTCAAAAGGTCTTTTGATACTCAATATAAGCCACTTTATAGATCGCTTTAATCTATTTTGATGTTAGAAGAGCGAGTCAGAAAAGAGATTCTTTTAGTTTCGTGTCAGTATTTCTCAAAAATACAACTAAAATATTGCGAGATGTAGATGCGTACATCTAGTTTCGTAATATTGCTAATAATAAAAAGCAAATAGTTTAAAAAACAGTAATTTGTAAACACACAATCAATTGTTATAAGTTAACGTATAAATACGGTAATGTAAATACAACACAGTACAATGTAAATAAAAACAGTTTAAGATATTCATATAATAGCATTGTATTGATAAGATCGCTGCTGAGTAAATACTGATTTAGAAGTTGGTTAATTAAAATTAAAGTACACATTTAAACATAAATTGTACTTATATTGTTGTGTTTTGTACCTGATAAAGTTTTTGAAATTTAACTAAAATGTAGATGTAGATAATTCAATACACGTCACAAACACTTAAAACTTAATTAAGTCAAATTTTCTGGATAGGTCTCGATCGTGACTTAGCGTAACTAAGACAAATTCATAAATGATCGTAACCCATCCGCACGAAATTGGTGCCGTGTCATGTAAAAAAACAAAAAAAAATCATTTTTTGGAAAAAAAATTGCGGGAGAATATTGACATCAATTCGGTAGCGCAGCGGAAAATATTTGCGCCAACGAAGATGAAACGTGTTCATGGAAAACATTGTTGGCGAATATTTCATGTTTTTTGTTTGAAGCATTCGTGTCCAATGTGTTACATTTACAAGGGTGAAGTTACACTGTCGGTCTCGTGTCGAATAGTTTTTGTTTGGATATTTTAGTTTAAATGTTTTGCTCAAAATTGATCAAAGTGGCGTGCAACAGGAGAGACCTATGTACAGCAGTGGACTGTATTAGGCTGATGATTGAACTTCAAGGGTGCATGATATTGTCACCTATGATTTTTTCATTTTTATAATTGCCTCAGTGGCCTCCTATTTTTGGGTGGTATCAAATGTTTGTATGATTTGTAAACATTTATGTAGGAGTTTGGGAGTTTTCTATGTAAATTGTATATGTATTTGTAAAAAAAAGAACATATGTATTTATATAACTTGTCTAGTACCCATAGAACAAGAAATATACAAATATGCTTAGCTTATTAAGACTGGATCCAGGTACATCTGGACCAAATGGAAACCCCGTATCAGTAGACGACTGCTGATAAGCAATTTAAGGAATATCACAGGTTGCCAGATTAACAACCCTCCCTCCTTATTTAATTCTAGAAGAGAGAGTAACAAGCGTTCAAGGATAGCGAAAGCTACTTATAAATGTTTCTTGTTTGTCCAAACCCAAATTATCTAACTGATTTTCACCTTTTTACCCGAAAAAGGAGGGTTATGTTTTTCCAGTATATGTATATTTCTTTAGCACGCCCTAGAGTGTCACTTTCACGACTGAGACGAATCTATTGACACCACTCACATAAAAATACGAGAAGCCGTTTAGGCTCTAGGGCACGTCAAAGAAATATACATACATATATACATACATACACTCGAAATACATAACCCTCCTTCTTTTTTCGAAATCTGGTAAAACAGAAGAAAAGACATCGTCCATCAAAAGACTCAAATATTATTCAATACATTACGTTAAAATATTTTCCTTTTATGTAAAATGTTTGAGGAAAGTAATGCGAGGGTTTCATGTACTCTTATCGTTTTTTCCTAGAATATAACAATGTTCAATGACAAAATATCATAAATACATGTATATATATTTTGCGAATAACATTTCGGAATTGATACTTTTTACCCAACTACGGCAAAGCCAGAGGAGGGTTATGATTTTGACAGACTATGATATGAATGTATGTATGTTTATCTGTTCCCTCAAAGGTCCTCAACTACTTTTTAGAACTGGACTATCGTTAGAAGCGTTTCGAAGGTCCGCTGGTTATAGGCTATATGACGTGTTATTGAATCTAATGTGGTGCCATCTAGTGGCCATAAAGTTATGTGTTAAAAAATAAATTTTAGATAAATATGCCGTGTTTAGTATCATTACAAAGGGCGTTACTTGTAAATTTCAAAAGCTTTTATATTATTAATATTTGGTCGTGACATTGTCCGTATTTAAATAAAAAAAGTAGACAGATGAAAGAAAACAACCCTGAAAAAGATGTATGAAACAAGTTTGAAAAGCCGTAGTTACACGTTGTTGAAGTGTTATGGTATGTTGCTATGTAACGCATATTTACGGCTTACAACGTGAATAGTCAACAGTCAAGGCAGACAATGAAATTTATATTAAACTAGTTTACGGATACGGCTCCGCTCGCGTATATGTCGGTTATCGCGGCAAATAGTAGCCTATGTGTTATTCTGATGTATCAGCTATATTACTGTAAAGTTTCATCCAAATCCGTTGAGTAGTTTTAACGTGAAAAAGTAACAAACATCCATCCATACAAAGTTTCGCGTTTATAATATCAGTAGGATGTATTAAAACAGAAGAAATTGTTTCATAGTTTGCTTCTTAAAAATAATTAGTTCAAATTAAAAAAGTAATTTACTTTTAGGTAGCTCATTTATTAAGGAAAGCTACGGCATGTTATATGATTATTAGCTATACATTAACAAATTAAAATACTACACAATAGATATCAATAAAAATATTTTCAATTTTACATACAAGCTTCACGAGCTTCTCTTTCTCATAATAAAAAATCCATTTAAATTTATTTAATAAGAATAGAACATTATTTTTTTTGAAAGTCGATAAAATGGAGACCAAAATGTGTAGTAATATGACATTAGAAAGTCGCAAGCTGTTTGATTTGGGCTAAGAGCTTGTGTGGTTCTGGAATAAGCCGACATAATGTCAGATGCTACCAACCATATATGACTATTGTACTGATTGATGGCTTTTTTAATCAGAGTATATGCCTGTGATATTCAAAATCATAAATCATCAGTACAATAATAATAAATGTGTTCTGTTTACAATTCAGGTCCACTAGTAATATGACATGTCACTATGGCGGAGACTTTTGTTCGGATTGTCGTGTAATTACCACAGCTTTGAAACTAGTTATCATTATTTGACGTGTGATTATTTTGTAATCAGTAGCTTGTTTGTTTGTAGTATAAGATTTTTAGTTTACATATGGGCTGCAGTATCCACGCCGGTTTGTATTGCGACAACTATTGTGGTCTCAAATCCGTACGGGACAACACTTTGTGCAATCCATAAGTTGTGGTTCTGAGTCTTAATGTTTTTTGTGTCCATTTCATGTATGTTTGTTGAGTCCCTCGTGACACATGGTATATATTCTTAATGCGGGAGTTGTCTTTTTCAAAGAAAAGGAAACTTAAAAAAATGACTACTCTGCCTTATGGGAAGCATGAGCTGAATCTAAAAATAGTTGTCATCATACTTATTGCAAATGCAAAAAATTAAGCTAACTACACTATGGCGGCTAATAAATAATATTAATTCTTTTTTCTTTCAGGTAAGTCAGCCTGATGCGTATAGATTTAAGGACAACGTTAAGGCAAGTAATTAAGATCTGAATTCAAATTAAATCTTAACCTAATCCCGCTACAGAATTAGCGACATTGCTCCACGATAACTTTAAGCAGAACACAAATAAAATGAAATTGGAAAATACAATACAGATTTTGTAAAATACAACGACAGCTATTTAACCATTGAAAGTATCTAAGACGAATGATATAATTGTGTAAGTAACTTTAATCTTTAACCATAATTTTCTTTTAAATAGATTCAAATTTTAACTTTGAATAATGTGAAAAATTGATAATAATTTCTTTCTATATATTTATCTAGTGCATTGGTTAGCATTTTTTACCAACAACTTTTAAGAAATCTATAAAATACACTGTGCGTACGTGTGTAGGTAAATATGTATATTTTTCAAAGAAAATATAGTTTTTCGTACTTTTACTTTATGACTAAACAGCTTTTGCCCACAGCTTCACTAGCATTTAATAAAAAATATCCATGATATTTCTAATACTTCCACGAATATGTGACCAAAGTTTCATGATGATCGGTAAAGTAATAATCGTGTGAAAGCGTACCAAACATACTTAGGTTCATTTCTATAATGTTAAGTATGATGCGTGTATCTTTTAATAGAAATTTTAATAAAAACTGTGTGTGCCTTTTTATAGTAAAACTTAAATTGTACTTACTTACACTTATGTTTTATACCGGCATAAAAATTAGTAGCATACTAACTTATATGAAGGTTTTTAAAGCAATAAAATGGAATTGGTATAAAAATTACGGTAGACGATAAAGGTGAGTGTTAGCAGATGAGTTCAGTTTTTTGCTGGCAAATAAGGGTCAGGTTTTTGTGACTGGAGGACAGAAGAGATAGTTTCAACGCCATGAGTATTTATACACTGGAGGTAATATGGGTTTATATGAAAGTACATTAAAAAATAACGCTTGCGTGACCATACCCCAACTCCTCCCCCTATCCACTTCCCCATCCTCCAAAGACCAGCAACGCATTTATGACACCTCTGATATTGCGGGTGTCCGTAAACGGCAGTAATCGTTTACTATCAGGCGATACGTCGGTTAATTTGGCCCTTATTCTGTAAAAAATAATGTATATTCCTTATACTCCTTCAAATATAGTTTAATGTCCAAGACAATAACTGCCTCGTTGATCTAGCAGTTGAAGTATGCGACTGCTAATCAAGAGGTCTCGGGTTCAAATCCCGGGTCGGGCCATAAATTTTATTGAGTTTTCCTGATTATATAAATACTTAATAATAGCTCGCAGTTTGGAAGTTAGGGTCTAAACCCCGTATCTCGGAGTGCACATAAAACTGTCGGTTTTGCGCCTGATCTCTTCTTGACTGTGACGATTAACCATCCCATAGGATTATGAGAGTGAGGGACTAAGAGTGCACCTGTGTTTGCTTACACACTTGTGCACTATAATATCTCCTACGTAGTTGGCTGGTCTCCGTTGAGACCGGCCGCTGTGGCCGTAATCGGCTAGCATCATCATCAATGTTCAAGACAGTTGTTACTAGTATCATTTTAGAACTTACGGAGTATACTTTAAGTGTGGATTTCCATATTTATAATAATATACTAGCTGATCCGGCGAACATCGTACTGCCATATTCACTTTCGAGAAAATTTTCACAATTACCGTAAAATTTATTTTAGTAAGCCCGTGTTAACCTTCCATAGGGCCGCAGTGTATACGACTAAGCGGACTAAGAAATTATATCACCTCCAGTTTTCTTCTTTTCTATACAAACCTTGTCCCGAAAATAACAAAAATAAAAAAAATAATTATCCAATTTGGTGCAGTCGAACGAAAGTTATGCGCGTACATACATATTTGTGATTCGTTTTTATTTATATAGACTGCACTTCGTTTGCAATAAAACTGTCACGTAAAGAATGAAATAAGGTGATACAAAATAAATTACTTACTCACATTCATAACTATTTTTTTAATAATATTTCGAAACGAGACCGTGACTATACTGCATTTCATTTCATAAAAAAACTTTTAAAAAATTCTAAAAGTAAATTACAGAATGAAATCCGCACAAAAGGACATCAGAACGTAATAAACATTTGAATCTACCGCAAAGCTTCAATAAAGGAAGCTTATCGACATTCGATTGTCCTAATGAGCAGACCAACAAACCATTGCGTATTATATAAACCTTTAATCAATGCTCACTATTTATTGTTAGCAAAATTAGGGTAAAGAGCGAATTAGTATGTTAGTTAATCGTTTAGAAACTAGACTACGCATTTATAGAGCTTTGCTACTTAGTTCCATACCTAAAGGGTAAAAACAGGATCCTATTAGTAAGACTCCGCAGTCCGTCTATTTGTAACCAGGCAGTATTTCACGAACCGTGATATCTAGAATCACTATTTATTGTTAACAAAATTAGATTAAAGAGTGAATTAGTGTGTTAGTTAATCGTTTAAAGATTGAATTAAACTAGACCACACATTTATATAGCTTTGAATAGAATAGAATAAACTTTATTGTACACCAGTTAAAACAGTACTTTGCTACTCGGTTCCGTACCTAAAGGGTAAAAACAGGATCCTATTAGTGAGACTCTGCAGTACGTCTATTTGTAACCAAGCAGTATTTCACGAACCGTGATATCTAGACAGTTAAAATGTTCACAGATGATGTATTTCTGTTATCGCTATATCAATAAATACTAAAAATAAGATGAATAAATATTCAAGGATCCCATAAAAAAAGCTGATTTTTTTATCGTTTTATGCTTCAATAATAGTACGGAACCCTTCCTGCGTGAGTCCAACTCGCACTTGGACGATTTTTTAATGTATACACGATATTTTACGATATAATTTACCTGAAGTGTCGTTGACATCACACCTACTTTATCAAAGGTACAACTGTAGCGACGAATTTCTATTATATTCAAATATGTCGGACACTATGTAAATAAGATAAAACCATGTAAACCTGTCTTGTTTGGAGACCTTGATAGTTGAAAATGTTTCTATGGAAATATATTGAAGGTCCGGTACTTGCGTACACTATGTTACATTTATATTACGATTAACGTTTTGTTTTTACATAAATAAATAATTCAGCCTTCTGACAGACAACGTTATCAAGTCCCAAACTGAGAACAGCTTGTTCTATGGGTACTACTACAAATGGGCATGACAACTGACTTAAATGCATATTCACTTAATTTTTTTGTAAATACATACATATTAAACAGACAAGCTGAAGATCATATCAGGGTTAAGTGTTAAGGCCATACGTCCCACTGGCCAAGTTCTTGCCGTTGGATGGTTAAGCCGCCCGAAGGCCTCCAACTAAGCCTCACTACTATTATCGTATGATAACAACCGGAACCGACTGCTTAACGTGACTTTCAAATCATGGAGACGCTCATGGTAACATGCCACCAGTGGTCACCCATCCAGGCACTGACCGGCCGTCGTTGCTTTCCCTCGGTGATTTTTTCTAATCACCGAGTGCAACTGGGCTATGAGCGCCTCGCCTCATAATACACAGTACACCCACACAAACGTAGTGACCACGAACACACCGAGTTAGGACCTGATTAGTTCTCTAACTGTAAAATCCTGAATAAGATTTTTTTTTTCAGAATAAGGCCTTTGCCAATACGACTAACGTCACCAATAAAAAGGTTTATTAGCTTTGACAACGTATGTTAAGGACAACTTTATTCCAAGAGGTACCTGTCTAAAAGTGTTACATAAAAATATCATTAAGGATACAAACTTTTATGATGAATGTCGCAGCAGATGGCAACTCTCTTAGGATCTGCCTTACAAACTTCAATCAAAGTCATATAGGGAAAATTTTAGAGGGACCCGATTCCAATATACTTTACTAACACGTTACTAGTATCGGTGCATTATTCCTCAAGGGAACAAGTCTAATTATGGCTCTGTAAGTGTAGATTGCTTATCTAACAAAAACCTACTGACGTATAAGCTTGAAATATTGATAGTTCACTGCAAACTAAAGATGTACTATATAACTAAGACGAATAAGTGGTCAAATATTTTTGTTATGTTTAGTTAAAATTTCCCAGATATCTTTAAGACATCTTAGTTGATTTCATGGCACATAAGTTATCTGACTCTTTCAGATTATAAGGTTTCATTTATAAAATACCAGCGACCGCCCCGGCTTTGCATGGATTCATGGCGGAAAATATAATACACTAACCCGTGCAACTTTATCAGCGTCGCTGAAAGGGAATTATTTTTTCCCGTTTTCGTTATATTTTCATCAATACTCGGTTCCTATTGGTATAAGTGTAATAATATATAGCCTATAGCATACTTCAATAACTTGGCTATCAAATACTAAAAGGATTAGTGAAACTGGTTCAAACTGGTTCACGGGTGATGGCGTGACCAAGGGAAACAGGGATTCATTTTTATATCGTTCTAAGTACAGGTACAACGTTTATATTTTATTTAAGAATTGAACCGATAAATAAAAAAAGCAAGTAGGTACACAAGGTTTGTAGCTTACTTTCAGATTCAGATAAATATGCAATAAAATCTGTAAAACTTTCATAAACAAACTTTTAATTACTCTTTACATTTAACAAATCAAAGTCTCTTGCAAAACTTTTAGAAAAGCACACAGTCTTAGCGTGCCACTTATTCAACTCATGAGAATACAATTTTTGTGATAGATACAGAGCTATCAAACCTTAATGCATAATGTCGCACCAAATACCATTCAATACTTTCTTTGATTGTATGACCATGACAGCTTTGGTATTTAAAACAGGTAACAAAGATAACATTATCCCTAAATATTTTACAAAAATGCAGTTAAAAGCTTTGAAAAATGTACTGTATAACTACGTTTTTCCAGCAAAGGATCCATTTAGACAGAGCATTGTGTTTCAAAGTAACTAATGGAAATTGTATAGATTAGGGCGCGACCATAACAATAAGTTGCATTAGCCTAACAAAGACTTTCATAAATAGGCCTTCATTCTTCAGATATACTCTTACAATGCTCTGTTTACTTTCAATAATGAATTTGATTAGTATGCGGCTTTTATTTTTCATTCACTGCTTTTATCCTGCGTATTTAGGATTTTTTGTTTCTTTTATAAGTAAAAATAGGATTTTCTTATGAATTAAAAAGTTCGTTTCAACTTGGTTTCACTGAACTATGAAAACTGGTGGTGGGAATGTCACGCTTTTCCACCAATGGGCGGATTGGACTGGAGACACTGGAACAGAGGATTTTAGGCCTTATTTTGGCTCCTAGCATTTTGTGAGGTCGTGGTATCTCTCCAAACTTCCAGCATGATTTGAACAATGTTCATAAGTACTACTTTATGACTAGTTTTAACATAAGCGTCTAAGGTGGCAGTCTACCACATCTAATGATTATCTACTCCTAACTTTTTCTCGAGACGCTTTTATAAATATCTTTTCGTGACAACACAAAATGATGAGAGAGGTATTCTGCTAACATCGTCGATGATAAGTGCTGACAAACACAATAGGAAGTGCTACCTAATTCCACCACTGGAATAAGTGTGATCCCTCACAGAATGTTTCACCACGTGTTTATAACATGACTGTGTCGCTTTACCAGCGACTGGATGCAAAAAACAACAGACCGGAATCTCTGGTCTTCTTTGGGAGAGACCTATGTTCAGCAGTAAACTGCAACGGGCTGATGATGATGATGTGTTGCCTTAGTACTCAAGTAAAATTATTTAAAAATAATACCGACTACGTCAATATCTGCCTTTATAAAATTCAGGTATTTTTAAATATTTTATGTTTTTTATTAAATTTGATGTACCCAGTGTCACTCTCACGACTAAAATGAATCTATTGACACCATCCACATAAAATACGACAAACCTGCAAAAGAAATATACACACATACAACGTATCGAAAAACATACCAACATTCTTTCGCAGTCGGGTAATAAGTAAAATAAGAGGAGACTGCGAATGTTGCTCTTTCTCTTCCTATCGTTCTCTCTTTCTAGTTTTGCTGTGTAACCTAGCACTTCTGTAAGAGAAGTTGTTCTTGCTTGGAGAAAAAATTTGAAGAATTTATAATAGCAAGTTATAAATATGGCTTAATGAATAATGGATTACGTAAAAAAATATGTATTTCAAAGTTCACTGAAGGTGCTATAAAGTCCACGTCGAAATATGCAGAGCCTCATTTAATATGTTAAGCAGCAGTAGCAATGCATGCAAAGCAGTACTTAATTATGTAAAATTGTAGGGATATTGTTAAAATGGGATGCGGCCTGGTGTCAATATTGCTGAATTTAAATTTATCAACATGAATTAAAATTTTGTTGCTGCTAGATTTTGTAGAGCTTTTTGCCCTTTTATGATCTTTTTAAAGTCATCTCTGAAGTTATATACCAAACTAGGAGATCCACAAAACTTCGTCTACATCCTTAAAAAAAGTATTTTGCCAGTTTTTGCAACATTTTTCATTGATGCTCAGCTCTTCTTCATCTTAGCGTAATATTATATATCCCATAGCCTTTATTAACAAATGGGTTATCTAAAACTTTAATAATTACTTACTTTTAAACTTTCACGTTTCATGATATTACAATTATTTTCACGGGCAAAATGTCAGCAGATCATAGGTATATAACACGTTTAATTGTTATCGCGTTAATTCCCGTGAAAATAATTATCGAAATTGCTCCAACCGTGCAACCGGCCTGTTCAAAATTGATTCAAGCATATATAAAAGTGTAGTCTTATTGAACATAATCTATATTGTTTACTTTTAAAAGGTACTTTTAAAAATCGGATAGTTTCGATTCAATTAACTAAACTCTATGCTAAATGAATTTTCACTACCAATTACGACAAGTGAGCTTAATAATAATTACGAGTTAAGTATAGGGATTTACTTAGTAAGTTACCGATGAGAACAATTATGAATTTTTGAAGACTTAACCTCCAGACATATAAAGGTGAACAAAGCCTTGGTTCATTTGTTGATTGCTTTATTAGCATTTTCGATATTTTGTAAACTTTACAGTCTAAAATTTTCAATAATATTCGCTTTAAACTGAAGAAATCTCTTAGTATTACAAATTATTTATGGAGAAGCTAATTTTATTGAGTAGAAATATAGATTTCCATATTTCTAGTCGACTTCTTAATTTTTTTTAATGAATAAATTCTTAATCATTAATTTTACATCTTAAGAACATTACTGTTCTTGGAAATATATTTATTTAAAACAAACATATTAATTGTTTATTATTAGATTTATGGTACTTGTAAGCAATTCAGAAAAAATAAGCTAAAGTTCTATAAATTGAAGTGGAGAAATCAAAAAATTATTATCAACCCAGTCATATTTACAAATAACATTCAATTGCCCAGTGTTTTACTCATAAGGCAATCTTTTTACCCCACTGCGAAAGAAGGAGGGCTATCTTTTTCGAGTGTACATAAGTATGTATGTATGTATTTCTTTGGTACGCTCTAGAGCCTAAGTGGCTTGTCGTATTTTTGTATAGTGGTGAAAGTAACACTGGGTATATCAAAATAAAAAAAAACAAATTAAAAATAATAATTCATCATCATCATTAGCCTGTCGCAGTCAACTGCTGGACATAGGCCTCTCCAATTTCACGCCACTTAGTTCAATCCTCAGCTTTTCGCATCCAACGCCAGGCGTCTTACGCAGATCATCACTCCACCTGGCCTGTGGACGTCCCAAACTTCGTTTGCCAAGCTGCGGTCTCCACTCAAGAACCAGTTTACCCCAACGGTTTTCAGTTCTGCGGCTAATATAGTACTTGGTATTTCTATGTGGTCATATTTATTTCAACTCATTTAATCTTCGAATTCAGTTCACCCTCAAGATTACGAAGGCCGCTCCTTGTAAAAACTGATATTCAGGTTAAACCGGTTAAATTATAAACCGGTTAAATAGCCGAACCCAAATCTTGGGAATAATAATGGGTAGGAAGATGATGATGATGGTGACGAACCTTTAACAATGCAAGGACGGAAGATTAAATGGGTTGATGTCAGATTTTTCTCAAGTTTTTATTCTGTTTGCAGTGATCTTGTCATGCTTATATTTTTCCCAAGTAAGCTCTTACGACACCCACTCGATGTATAAGGATGGTGACACCATTCGTATTTTTAAGCCGTCACCATACACACACACACACTAAATATTTTTCAATTTACCAATAATAATCCTTTTAAAATATTTTCAATTGGTAGTAGATATTATACTATAAAGTCGCCTAAATGACACCTGACTTCAGGAAGTATACAAGAAAGCCCGTGTAAATATATGTATGTCCTTCTTTATATGAGCAGTCGTGGAGTTCAAGTCTCATGGCCTAGTTTTTTTGTTAATAATTATAGTATTTACCTCGGTAATTATAGTGCTTCCTTATTATTTTTGTTTAACATGTATCCGGTATCCTCACTCACTCGGTGAAACGCAAGCACTGTTGTTTCCGTGAGAATCACCGTGAGAGAGCCACGTGTCTCTCCCTCGGTGATTCTACTTTTAATATTTTTCTTCAAAGCATGTTTTTAATAGATCTATGACTTCTCGCATCCAGCTTCTACCAGCCGTTTTGCGCAAATCATCGCTCCACCAGGCCTCTGGACGTCCTACACTACGTTTGCCGAGACGCGCTGGATCACGATAAGCCATAGATCGAACTAAGTGGCGTGAAATTGGAGAGGCCTATGTCCAGCTGTGGACTGCGATAGGCTGATGATGATGATTATGACGATGATGATGTTTTTAATGTTATTGCTTTTAACACCATAACAACAGTAGTCTTAAAGTATAGAAGAGACCATATAGAACCATAACTTTACAAGGAATAAAGGGAACAATAAATTTATATAACCGTCTGGTTATAGTTGTCACTAAACAATTAAACGACTTCTATTATAACAGCGCCACTAAAACTAAAGCAATATAAACTTATTGGAGAACCTATTCTTACAATACACCACTATTATTAGAGCACAATTATACAGCCGAAGTTAATACCAGTACTTTGAATAATTAACGACCATTGCAATGCGAATTCAAATCAGAGTGCCACCCCTAAAGTGGGTGCATAAAAAGCAGTTTAGTGTTCGAGTACTGCCAACCCTGATTGTATCGAATCGTCCAACCCCACGGAATAAATGATTGATACATTCGTTTATGATATTTTATGCATGAATATCGATTTGTGACGTATTTGCAAATTTTTAAAGGATACAGATTTCGAATATGTTGGTTCAAATAGTATTTTGAATTATCCTGTTAATATGAATACCATTTTTGATCATTACCATGAATACATACTTTACAACTATTTATAAAAATATTTATCCTCTATAATTAAATAGGAGTAAGTTGAAACCGTCACTCTCACTTTCTTTCTCACACAAACTCACTTCACCAACAAACCTCACTCACTCTCTCATAAGACGAGAGAAATGGGTAACATTTTTTTTTTCTTTGAACCCATCTTATCTTATAGTTATATGTACCTATAGACCTACCTATATATATAGTATATTCATTAAAATCTCTGTATTCGTGTGGTGGCGGAATAAGAGCTTCAAGTGTAATTGTAAATGGCGACTAGAAAAGCAAACCTCGCCAGACAACACCACTGCAAAGAGAAGGAGAACTAACAAACCTTATACAAACGCGTCCAGCCAGCGAGGAATAGAAGGATAAAATATCTTCCCTAGGGAGATGCCTACGTCTACGCACGTCTACGCATTGGATTTTAAAGGATAAATGTCTTTACAATTCCTTTAGGCTTTACAATTTGGCTATTGCGCATTGAGAATCGTCGTACTCATTTGAATACCTCGTTGGCGCACTAATAGTGTATGCAAATGCTGTACTTGATATCTTGGGTTCGATACCCCGGCCAGGCTAAATGTATATGTAATCTGCAATTTTTTTTTTCGGAGTTTTGGTATTTCTTACGTCGTATAAAATTTTTGTTTTTACAAAAAAAAGTATATGAATGTTTATATCAGTTGTCTAGTACCCATAATACAAGCTCTGCTTAGTTTGGGATGTATATTGAATGTATTATTTATTGATTATTATCTATAATAATATTATAAAGATGAAAGATTTGATTGTTTGTTTGTTTGCATTGAATAGGCTCGAAACTACTGATCCAATTTTAAAACACTTTTCACCATTAGAAACCTAAATCATCCACGAGTAACGTATGCTATATATAATTTTCAAAAAAGTTCGGGATCCGTGTGAAAACTTCGATAATGAAGCCCAAGGTGTAAAAATAGTACCCAAAAATTCCTTTATGTGCTGCGGAAATTATTGACGATTGAGCAAAATTATGCACTACGATTTTATAGAGAACATCAATATCCAAAAAGAAAAAAATGAGTGTTACTAACTATGTCTACCCGTGCGAAGCTGAGGCGTGCTGCTAGTTATTTTATAACCACGTAAATTTAGACATATCGTTCTATAAGCTATGGTTAAGCTGTAAAAAACAAATTATGGTACTGTTTGAAAAAAGTTGTGGTTTACGACATGTCATTAGTAGTAGTAACCATATACGTTTAAGTCTTGTGATGAGGTTACTAAAAGAGTAATAAAATTCAGTAACGTTAATGCTGAATCTAGATGAATCTAGTAAATTAGAGTTTATGGTAATGTACTTGTGAATTGAGATTTAATGGTGTTCAGCGAGTTTAATGAACTGTCACATAATGAGCTCATTATTGTTAAAATTATCAAGCGAGTTAAAAGTGACTATGAGTTTATATACTTGATATCTTCTTAATAGATACATAACTTACTATCTTTAGCCTACGGCTTCACTCGTGTGTTAGCGGTTACCGGTAGACAGACAGACCGACGAATTTATTTTCGAATAGATAATATTAGTGTTGATGAGCAGCTCGACTGATGTTTTTTTTTATTGGTATTGTGGCGACTTTCACATACAGCGGCACCATAAACCTATGTTAACGCCATGTACCGAAGATACTCTGAACAACGGAGTGCACGAAGAAGCTACCAATCCTATATTGCACAATAGAAGTTCTCGCGCCGATTAACATATATACAACTACCAAACATCAACTGTTGGGCAGTGGCCCGCCAGGCATGCGTGTTGGAGGGACATGTGACCCGTTCCTCCATAGTATCATATATTAAAACATATCATCGTATTCTGGACGAGAACATTTACAGGAACTTAACTTAAACTAAATCGAAGAAATTGGTCCAGCCATTAGTCGATCTACTTCGAAATGCACGCTTAATTACTACACTATATTTAAATATTTATAGCTGTCATTAAAAGATACAGCCATTTTTAATTTAAATATGTTGAATATTTTAGTAAAAATAATGAATAAACGACTTACCTAGTTTCTCTTCCCTCCTTCCTTGAACGTAGTACCAAGTTCCACAACATTAGTAAGAATTAACCGAATTAAGAAGAAACTTCTAATCCAAAGTTATTTAGTGTGTCTAAAAATTACACTACACGACAATAGACTTTATTAGCACTGTTAACGGTCTATTTTCCAAATTCCTATTCATTAATGTGGGGTCAAAGGAACACCGCTTATGGCTAACGATGACTTATTAACGATAACAATGTTGTTATTCGCGCTTTCTTACCATTCCCGCCTTTCAAACTGTTAGCTAGGGTATTTAGCATACAAAAGACTTTTAACCTTGTGACAGTGGTTGAAGGTTCTTTTTTGTTTGGTGATGTTTGATAAATTAACAATGTATTCGCTGAAATTTATCCGTCGTGTGATACGACCGTGAATCTGAGTAAATGTTATCTATAACACATCGTGGACACCCTTAACTTTATGATTAAATAAATATAAGGAAACAGTGTAAACACTTTATGCAGGTGTTTTGTTCGGTAACTTAGTACTTGTGTGTGTGAAAAATATTGTAGAAAAAAGTTTGGCTTGACTTTATTAATTTGATAATTTCACATGTTTACATACTATTTTAAAATAAATTAACTTAACACTGCTTTTCTGTGTAGTCTTTGACAATAATCAAACTGGCCTATTTGAATTGAAGCATGCCCCTCCCATATCAACAGCCTTTAAAAGTCCATTGCTGGACATAGGACTCTCTTTAAATAGGCGGTTTTGGGTAGTTGACTTACGCTTTTGAATATTTTTTCAACATTTTCCTTACAATGATTACTGAAGTATGAAATATCTTCTCCAAAATACGATTACTTAATAAAGAAACTTTGGACTAGCTATCAGATGTGATTGATGGTTGATAATGTGCTTTGTGATTTATCTAATATCTGATGAAATAGTCTATTTTTAACGTATAGGGTTGCCAAAATGACTGCTCAGCCTGATGAAAAGCATAAGCAGAATTGAAGAGTGGTGGTCACCATACTCATTGCGAACGCAGACAATGCAACAATGCAGCTATGGCGGCCCATTACTATCATTGTGCCTCCAGTCTCGCACTCACCAACGATTTTTGTACTTTCAAATCATGTGTATATAATTCTAAAGCATAATCAAGTATTATATTTCAATCTATTATATGTCACTATCCACACACCAGTGTAACAAAATATGATATTACTAAAATTTTAGCCCATTTACATAATGAAAAGAGCTAGTTCTCAATACCAAGCGCGTCATTGTACTATGTAAACCCTGATACGACAGCAAATGTATGGCGTACAAACACGGTTATAAAATACATAGATGTTTTACTATGATTATGTAGGCGACTGTGACAAATTGTCACAACACCATTTGTCAAACAAGAATGTAAGTAGGAAACCCATCGTCCCTGAGAAATAAACAAACTCCTTTTGCAGGTAAATTTTGCGAGGAGTTCACCGACGCGAATGTTTTACACGCTGATGTGTGAGCGGACAGTTTGAATGATATATTGTAATTATGTTGTATATTCTTCTGTGGGTCAACAAATTTTTTTTAGTAAAATTGTGTTCTTACACGAATCATAAAATTTGTTTTATATAAGTAGTGAACGAGATCAGGAACGTAAAATATAATGAAACATATATATTCTAGATTCACAATTCTCACACAAAAATATTCCTCCGAGATATTTACAATCACTCCAGTCACCAAATACTAGCGCAATTCAGCCAACCCTAACAGAGCCATCTATGGGTTGGCAACTCAAACACAAAATGAAATTGCAAAAGTAAACTTAAAATTAACTTTATCTATTTATGCAATAAACATAAATATTTGTATCATCATGCCTTCATGTAATAAAAGGGGTAAACAGAGTAATTCTAAATATATAAATAAACTTATAAAATGATTGACCTGAACAAGTAGGAGCTCATAGCCCAGTTGCACTCGGTGATTTCTAATCACAATCACCGAGGGCAAGCAACGCCGGCGCGGTCAGTAGCTGGATGGGTGACCGCTGGTGGCATGTTACCATGAGCGTCTCCGTGATTCGGACGTCACGTTAAGCAGTCGATCCCGGTTGTTATCATACGATAACAGTCGTGAAACTTAGTTGGAGGCCTTCGGGCGGCTTAAAAACATCCAACGGCAAGATTTACGTAGCCACAACGTATTCTTGCCAGTCCCCAACTCGCACTTGGCCAGCGTGGGGACGTATGGCCTTAACCCTCTCCTGAGAGGAGACCCGAGCCCAGCAGTGGGACATTATGGGTTGTTGATGAACAAGTAGTAAATAGTTGAATTACAATGAGACAGAATTGTTTTTCAATATCCCTTATTATAATAGTACCTTGCTTTTTACAAGCTTTTGTTTAGTTTCACCTGTCCCGATGTTTGTCTTTAATCAATTCTTGCAAGCTAAATTTGATCCACTTTCCAATATCCGATTGAGCTGAAATTTGAAATGTGCCTTTAGTTCTAATGACAATGCAATTATATATAATCGGTATTATTATTAATCTGAAATGGCTGTCATAACAAAATGGTGTCAAATATATTTCAGAACAACCCACTCAATATGGTTATCAAATGAAAGAGTTTAAAGGTAATTCACGATTATTTATTAAAAAGCTTTTAAATTAGTCGTTTTTTAACACTTATTAACTTGCAGAAAAATTATTATAATCAGTAAATTTTAGAGTGTATGCAACTAACACTATTTCTATTTCGCAATGTGAGTTTTTACATCTAATATATAAAATTCTCGAGTCGCGGTGTTTGTTACCAAACTGCACCGAAACGTAAGAAAATATTTTAAGGAAATGTTGTGTGCACGTCGGGTAGGTCTGAGAATCCTTCAACATCTATTTTTCAAACCCCTAAATGATAAAGGTGACCCACCCTTGAATGCGACTGCTGTGCTTGAGGTCTCGGGTTCGGTTCTCGGGTCGGACCAAAATGTTTGTGTGATTTGCAAATATTTGTTTTGGAGTTTGGGTGCTTTCTATGTATGTTAAGTATGTATTTACAAAAAAGTATACTTATATTTACACCAGTCGTCTAGTACCCATAATACAAGCTCTGCTTAGCTTGGGTCTAAATGGTATGGTGTGTTGGATGTTCAAAATATTTAATACTTTTTTATATTTGTCCATATTTTTATATTTGACAAAACAATGTTTGCCGGTCCAGCAGATCAATTAGTACACACGTGACTACCTAACATTAACCTGGTGTCACCTGGTTATAGGATCCTCCCTTGGTTATAGGATCCTCTCCTTCGCGTTTGAGGGACACGCTGCTCGTTTCTTCAAAAAGATTTTAATTGTATACAAAGACTAGTTAAGTCCCGCGGTGTTACCCGCGGTTATTGTTGTATCCTAAGTTAGCAAAAAAAGTAGCCTAAGTTAATTCTTATTATAAAAGTGAAAGTCCCATCGAAATCGGTCCCGCCGTTCTAGACATTAGCTGGAACAAACAGACAGACAGACAAAAATTGTAAAAAATCTTATTATGGTTTATACACCGTGTACCTACATATGCATTTAGTAAAAATTAGTTATTTCAATATTACAAACAGACACTCCAATTCTCTTTATTTGTATAGATGTATATGTACATATGCGTTTAGTAAAAAGCGGTTATTTTAATATTACAAACAGATCCACCAATTTTATTTATTTAAATACTGGATATTTTATTTCATATGTCCATTATACTAGGCCAAAATAAGTTGGCTCTGTACCTTGGCAACCAGGTTATACAATCCAATATACATAATTATGTATCTTAAAATATATACAAATACTAATCTAGACTAATAAACACCCTAAAGTAAAGTAAAATAATGTTGCACAAGCAATTTTTACTTCACTTGGGAAACTAACCCTCGGCAATTGACTAACAAACAAATCAATAAGAATACTTTTTCTATTAAGAATAAATATAAATCCTTTATAAAAACTCTTTTCCGATACTTATAATATATAATTATAGACAGTGTTACAACCAAGATAAACATATGTAGTGGCTCCGTAATAAAATATATCAAGTGTTAAATCGCGCCGGCTCGACCTGGATACAGCGCGTGCTAAGCCTCCGCATAACAGGTACCTCTCGATTATGAGTCCTCGCTTACTTAGTGAATGTGTAGGAGTGAAGATAGCTCTTAATAATTCAACAGACTTTCGAAAATATACTATGCGTGAATATATCAAAATGTTATATACATACGAATTAGATATCAAAGGACTTGTTATCTAGATTACAATCTAACATAATGATTAAATATGGCCATCCGAGCTCAAATATAATAATATTTTATTGATATAGGTTAATACAATATAGACATGTGTGTTTGTGTGCGTGTGCGTGAGTGTGTGTGTGCGTGCACACAAGCAGAGCTTGTGTTATGGATACTAGACAACTGATATTTATACATACATACTTTGTTTTTGTCAATACACACATTTGATACATAGAATGCATTCAAACTCCAAAACAAATATTTCCAGATTATACAAATATTTAGTTCAATCTGGGAATCGAACCAGAGACCTCAAGCACAGCAGTCGCATACGCTACTATTGTACCGCCGAGGCAGTCAATAGTTACTATAAATGTTAATCAGTGAGTAGCTATTCCTATATAAATTGATCGAATATTATAAAATAGAGTTGCGAATTGCTGTATCAAAAAGTATTTATGTTCATAAATGGATAAATACAAGCTCTTGGAAAACTTAACGCTTGTCAAACTTTGATACAGAAATATACATAAGTTTTCAATTCAGCGAGTGCCTAATGCGAATCTCATATGAGCATACACAAATGTTACTGAAGGATTGAAAAAAAATGTGTTTTCCATTCGACACATGGCACATAAATTTTACGGAACCAATCGTGTTTGTTTGACAGTTATACTTATAAATTTTTGTTGTTTATGAAACTGTTTAATCAATATTAACAACCTGTATTATAATCGTTCCATTGAAATTGTTATTGTGTAGAGTTATTTACAGATATATTATTATTTATACATAAGGGGCACAGCGACCGACAATGCGGATTTAGAAATCAGAGTTGGTATTTACTACATTGAATAACGATTACTTATTATTTCGTTATTTTTGGAAGATATTTTCCAAATAAGCGCATTTTGGAAGTTATGCCTCTATAACTCCTGAAATAACACAGTAATCTCAGCAGTTATAGTTTCCTTTAAAGTCCATCACTTAGATTACCATCAAGATATTTTTTGAACTTGAGGGTAAGTAAGGCAGACAGGTCACCACGGAAAATGACTACCAGCGCACCTAAACGTCTACGATTTAGGGGTCAGAAGTACATTGTAAGCTTTTGTATTAGGATAACGCTCAGACTTAAAGGTGTGAACATCTTATCGGTTCGGAAAAATGGCAAGTCATAATTATTCCACAGATCTACTATTGAGAGACAAAGGGGAGAAAGTTTCTTGAAAAACGCACAGTGGCAGAGTGATAACTGTCATATATTTGACTCATGGGACGATATCAAATAGTTGCGGTTCATATTTGTTTCACCTGGGATTATATTTCGCCGACGTTTACCATCGCTTACTTATTATTTCATGTTAACTTCTTAAAAAAAAACCGTTTCAACATTTGATAAGAAAAGTAAGTAATCAAAACAATGAAAGGTCAAAAGGTCAACCTAACAAGCGCACTTTTCAAAACAATACAATCTGACAGGCTGTCTGTCAATTCACACTCGTTGATTTGATTTAATGGCTCTATGGTGAACCCACACTCGTTGACAAAACGTCGCAAGTAACGTCTTTAAACAATTGACATTTTGACGTTGACAGCCAACAGACTAATAGAATGACCTGACGATCGTCACCTTGTACTAAATGTTATTAATCAATCTTCATATTGGTACTGTTTCATTTGACATGCATAATATTGTGACATGTGCCTATGTGTATTTTGTGTAAATACGACAGATACAACCTTTGAGTCTTGAGCGGAGTGTTCATGGGCCGTAAAAGTCACTGAACATGAGGTGGCAGGCCTGTTATTGTCTCCATTAGATAAAATGTCAAAAAGAAAGTTTGATACTGAACTCCTTCAAAACTGCTGGACCTATTATTATTAGAATCATTTGAGTGTGTTTGAATAAGTCCCTAGTAAAGTCACAATTGAAACCGGTAGGTAACTCTGCAAATAGAATTTAAGAAGAACATGTCTTGGCTAAAGTTTTATTTAGGATTCTTTGTTAATTATCAAAATCAGTAAAAAATAAGGTTAACATTTATTGATATCTCACGACTTACTTCAAGCTAGATAATTAACTTAATTTAATTTTAACGATTCATTAAAAAAAATGAAAGTCTATACTACTCGAATTTTGTAATTTATATTTTCATACATTTATATTAAAGCCAGCAGCCTGAATTTAAATAAAACATGTTAAGCACATTACTTTTTATTCTATTTAAAATTTTTAAAGGCCATTTTCCCATTACTTTTATGCACACAAGCACACTTTATACCAAAATTAATAATGTAAAAATCGTGTTTTTACCAAACTTAATTAAAAATCACGAACCGCTAGATAGCCAGCAGCTATCCAATGAGTCTGCAATTTTTAACTAACTTTAATATGCCTTCAAAATAATTAATTACAAAGTTCACCAGAATAAAACCCGGTGACTACATTAACCCTAAATTATTTAGTGCTATTACACAAAAATACCCCCTTTCATTTGGACCCGTCTAATTTAAGTCTCTCGAACAAAAACATGACAAATGATCGGCGCTTTTGTTTCTCGAAGTTTCTAACTCTCGGCCCTTTTACTTGGCCTACAGTTATCAACCTCGCTTGACAAAGCTTATTTGGAAAAACAAGGCTCCGTTTAATTAGTTAAGGAGTGCACGATGTAAGAAACAAGCCTTTCAAGTTACTGAAGGAACTTGATACTGTTTTTGCTAAGCAGCGTTCGTGTTCAAGCTGCTTCAAGATCGTTGTACTTTTTTATTGTGTAATAATATTTTGTATTGTTTTCCTGCAAACTGTAAAAGTGATTTGAGTTTGGACTTGGCTAAAGTGAAAACAAGAAGAAGTGAGTAAAGTTGGTTTTAGATTTAGCTCATAACCGTCTTTGTAGAGTTAACCGATCGGTAATAGTTGAAATATGATCCGCAATTATAACTTGACATTTTATTGTGATGTTATTTAGTTTTAATTTTATTAACAACTTTATGTACTAGTGTACATCGGCGTACTTTATGCCCAGGGCATTCTCTAACAGCCAACCTTTGGGGGGTGTAGAGATCTGTTAAGGCAGGTGCATCGAAGTTACAGTTCTTATGAGTAACAGATACAGTTGTAATTGACTTAAACTAACAAACATAAATATGCACATAAATATATACATACATACACATATATGTTGTATGTCTCATGCGATTGCTGTAAGTCTAGATGAGTTTTTTGGATAAACCTTATTAACATAGGTATACCTTTTTTTTTAAAGACAACTCCTGTATTAGGAATTATACATCCTGTGTCACGGGGGACTTTACAAACATAATTGAAACGGACACAAAATACATCCAGACTTAGAACAACAATTTATGAATCACACAAAGTGTTGTCCCATGTAGGATTTAAACCCACAATACTTGGTGCAGTAGGAAGCGGTGTGGCGACCACTTAAACCACTTGGACAACCTTTGTTCTTATAAATACTTTCTTTGTATAACATAGATAATAATGTGTTTATTTTCATTATAATATCTTATTAATTTCTCAAATTTTTTTGTATAATTAAATGTAATGGAATTGATTACTTTTATAACCTATTGCCTGTTGAACCTAGCAGTCCATAAAATGGCGCATTTTTAATGGAATTTCGGGCAAACGAGCATACATATTGCCTGATGGTAAACGATTATCATTGCCCATGGACACCTGCAACACAAATAACTGCATAAGTGCGTTGCCAGCCTTTAGGGAATTGGATGAGTTGATATCATTCCGGTCGAGCTGGCCCATTTATGTCGAAGCGTGGCTAAAATGTTTAGACAACAAAACAAACAATTACACATCTATGTAGTCATAGAGCAACACAGGCCGGCTGTTACTTACTTACTTACTGTTACTCAGACAATAGGCATGAAGACTAATTTTGAAAAAGTCTGTCATGATGTTCGGAAGTATCTCATATTGTCAAAAACTAAGTTATATTTCTAGAAAACATAAAGTTTTGGCAGGATAAAACTGCGGTTTAAATTTTAATATTGAATTCACGCTCGATGCTGTCATGGCGTCTGTTTGTGACGTCACGTCGTAGATACGACGTCACCATTTGTCAACCAGTATCAATTATAGCTCTTATAAACAGTGAAATAATTATCGATTATATCCCAACAAAATAACATTTACACACACGCGACGCAATTCGCTCTGATTGGTGTTCAACTTAAAATGGTGGATTAATGTATTTTGTTGTTTTGTTTTTGTTAATTAACAAATAATCTCGCTGAGAATAAATACATTACATACATTTTTATTCTCTATGAACCCCTTTTTCATCAAATGAATACATAATATTTTACCGGTTACTGCCAATATGCCTATTGCTTTACATTCGATTTACATTACATACAACATACACAGAAAAAAATGAATTTGAATGAATAAACACGTTTTGTAAAGTATTTGTACGTCGTATAATGCTCGTAGGGTTGCTACGAGTGCTACGGCTTAATCGTGGGCTAAATGTAGACGTTCGTAGCTTTGCGTTGGCAGTGGACGGTTTAATCGAGTTCTAATGGAGATGTTGTAGCTTGATATTTATAGTGCTTACGGAACAGAAGATTTTTATGAGATAGGGGCCAACGAGCAGATGACTACCGCCGCCCATGGACACCTTTGGGGGATGGGAGAAGGGTTCGGTTTCCTCACTCACTCAGTTAGGTGGAACACAGTGCAAGGCCTGTTTTCTTTGAGGCCGTGGCATCACTCCGGTCGAGCCGACACATTCATGCCGAAACGTGGCTCTTTCACAATGGTCGCAATCTACATCCAATGCAATACATTCATTCTTTTGTATAGCTAATTGCATAAATAATCCATTCAAATACGAGCTGTCGTCGAATCTAATAATTCCCAACATGTCAGCGTGCATGTTGGCTGACCGCAATTATCGCCGCACACAATGCTCTTTTTGTACTGTCACCTGTCAGGAATGTCCATTTAGTGTTATAACAAATGTAGTATTAGTTTACTGTAAAATCATTATATCTCGTGTGTGGTGCAAAGCATAAGTAATAGCTATTAAATACGAGAATAAATCCTCTATTATATATATATTCATTAATTCACTTTTCTTATTCTTTATATGCATTATATTTTGCTTACGCTTCAACATATTTGATAATTGCTAATCTCAGGACTACTTCCTGAGATTAGCAGTTATCATATAAATTTAATTTAATTATAAAGTTATATAAAATATCGACTTTATAAAGCAAAATATTTATTTTTTTAAAAAGGCAATTCCTACTTTAGGAATACATGTAATGTCGTAGGGAATCTACAAAAATATATTAATCATACACAAAAGAGCTAGAACCTAACCTAACCTCGACTTTAAACAATAATTTTTTGATCACACGAAGTTTTTACCCATGTGGGATTTGAATCCTCAACACTTTAGCGTAGTTCAGTGTCAAAAGACTGTACCTCTAATAATTTATCAAATAGGTTTAAAATATTTGAATTTATCTAAAATCTCTTATAACTTGGACCCTGTAGACAGTATAACAGCATCATATATCAGTAATTGATTACTAATTACGAGCGCAATGCAGTTGTTTTATTTGAATATGAGTTACTTTTTCATATAGTACAATATACTTACAGATTACGATACGATAGTGTAGTTACATTATTGCTAAATAGGTGCTATAAAACCCTTAGCAGATAGACAGTTCATTTCGAATTATAAAACTTGTTTGGATTAAAAAATAAAAATAGAATTTCAGTATCAAATTAACCTGTTGCTATCAAGGTTCAGGGTTCTATCTATATTCTCCCGCAGGTACAGCCGCGGATCGAATCTGTTCAATCTAAGCCACTCTCGAATTGTCAGGAATAGACACAAAAATTCTTTAAAATCGGGTCAGCCGTTTTGAAGGAGCTTAGTCACATACACATGCACAGAAGATTTATATATCTAAACATTCCCAAATACATAATTCTTAATACAGAATAAACATAAGAATAGATTTAAAAAATAAACATTGAAAGTAAATATATAAGTATGTACATGCGTATATACTTAAGTTGTCGTCCATTGGTCGAAATTTGACAACACTTTTTTAAAGCTTACTGTACTTCTTTAAATAAACATTTGAGCGGTTGACATATGCATGCGACTGTCGATTAAGAGGTCTCGAGTTCGAATACTCGGGTCGGGTTAAAAGTGGTAATGAGTTTTTCTGATCACAGAAATACTTAATAACAGCTGGAAAATTTGGGAATTCGGGTCTGAACCACCATGCGTCGGAGAGCACATAAAGCCGTCGGTCCTGCGCCTGATCTCTCATCGATCATATCGGTTAACCGTCCTTTCAAACCTTTTTGTCAAAGTTAAGTCGTGAAAGCGTTGCAGACAGACAGACAAAGTAAGGTGCTTTCGAATTTATTATATTATTATTGATAAACCATTCGTATTATAAATTAATTCAACCCAAACACAAATTAATAACCTTGCTTCAAACATCAATCAAATTTTAAATTTGATAACTCATTACATCATTACAATTCAAAATTAATACTTATAATTTATCATGGTAGAGCCACGCTTCGGCATGCGGCCCGAACGAAGTGATACCACGGCCACACAGAAAACTGGAAGCGGAAGCGCTTGCGCTGTATTTCACCGAGGGAGCGAGGATACTGGAGGCCCATACCCCAACCCACTCCCCCCAGCCCCCAAAGATCGGCAACGTATTTATGTCACCTCTAGTGTTGCGGGTGTCACCATCAGGCGATAAGTTTGCCCCCTAGACCATAAAAAAATAATCCAATACATCCAATACAACACCCTCTGCAATCCGCATATATATCAGAAACCCACCCTTAAAATAGAACTAATCATAACTGTACCTTCAATATCTAATCAATATTAAAAACCACTTTAAAACCATTATAAAGACTGATTCACGATTGCGTGTAGATATGAACTTTAGTATGAATAAATAAACGGTTCGAGGTAAGGCAGCCTGCACACGTGCGGGCGGGACATAAACCGTGGACGTGCCTCGTAATTGTACCAAATGATCGCGTGTGTACACCACGCTCATATTTGAGTACGATTGGCTTATAATAAGATTGTACCTGACGTTATAATAAAGGGAAGCCGTGTCGTTCATTATGGTTATAAGGGTTACGTAATGTATAAATATGATGAGCCCTTTGACTGCTGTATTTCAGTCTGTTCTTTTACACCTTTGTGATGGAATGCCTTGTATTTTCTGATGTTAAAATTGCGATATACCTTCGTTGTGAGCCCTTTCAAAATTGACTTACCATTCCTCGGTGGCACAGTGGTAGTAAATGCGACTGCTGTGTTAAGGTATCGGGTCGATTTCCAGGTAAAAACAAATGTTTATATGACCTGCATATAAATATTTATGTATTTGTAGTAAACAGTATCTAAATATTTATCAGGCAATCTAGCTTTCATAATACAAGCTCTACTTAGTTTGAAGCTAGATGGTGCAAGCGGTCTGTGTCAATCATACGAAAAAAATTATAAATATAATATTTTCCCATCTGGTTCCTATCCTACTATGTAAGACTCTCAAAATTCTGAACGAGAGGTATTTAAATTTAACATAATTATATTTGTGTATGTAATAAACTTTATGATTTATACGATACGATTAGAACTTTACAAACATACATTAAACGGACGCAAAGTATACCCAGACTTAGAACAAGAATTTGTTGATAACGCAAAGTGTTGTCCCATGTAGGATTTGAACCCACAACACTTGGCGCAGTACTTAGAAAGTTGCGGCGTGGCGGCCGCTAGGCCAATTGTGCAGTCAAAACACCGAGTAACATAAGAAAGTAATTAAAAAGTAATACTAAAGTCCTTAGTAAATACTTGTTTATGTAAAGCATTTAAAAATACTTCGCCTCATTTTTTTTTAAATGGCAACTCCTTTAATAGGAATACATCCTATGTCGCAAGGGATTCTACAAACACTCATGAAAAAAATACAAGAAATACCCAGTCTCAGTACAACGATTTGTAAATCAAATAATGTTATCCCATGTGGGTTTTAAACAAATAGTACTCAGCGCATTAGAAAGCGGTCTGGTGACCACCCAAACCGCTATGCTCTCCGTGCTCTAATTTTTTTAAACGTAATAAGAGAGAAAAGAGCAAAAATTATGTACGTCGTACAAAAGTACGCCGTACAAAAGTACGCCGTAGGTGTTAGTGATTTTCAGGTCTGAAAGATCAGATCTGAAGGTCGAAATGAAATAAATACTGAGTGAGCGAGATGACCAAGACAAGAATACAAGAGCCCTCAGCAGAATTTGAGGAGGCCCTTCTTTTATTTGTGTCAGGGGCACTTGAAGGCCAGCCATACACTTGTGATCTACCTGGAAAACACGGTGAACTTGTTACTTGAATAAATAATAGTGGGTTCACACATGTCATCTTATCAAAGACTATCTCATCCCAAACTAGACAAAGCCTGTATAATAGACCGACAGCTGGTTAACTGATTTATTTATTTGTAAATACATACATGTTATAGATAAATTACACCCAAATATAAAACAAGTGATAGTGTAGTTTTCTCACAAAGGTTTGTCCTGGGTGGCTAGACCCTATAACCCCAAAGGTCATTGGTTCTAGCAGTCAGGATCAGGATCTACAGGGACGTTATTACTTTATAATTTCTAATAAGACAACCTACATTATATAAATATGTTTTGCGTTCACAATTAAAAGCAACAACATCAAAGTTACTAAAAAAATTAACAAAAAAACCGACTTCAATAACTGGATCAAATTGAAATGGGACCACACGGGAAGCAACAGCTTTCAAATAATAAAGAAATTTCAAAATAAATTCACCCAGAGAAATGTTATGAGATAACAAACATACAGCATTTTTTGCAAACAACAAAATCGCAATATTTCTTCGTTGCCATGGTTACGGATTACAGTAAAAACAGCCCAAAGGCCACCGGTTATGTGTTGCTTACCTGTTGCTTAGCCTTCGTCTTTTCTTCACACAAAATTATTGCTAAAGTTATTTACATAACAAGAAATTGGATTAATAATATCCTATGGCCATTCACTACTTCGCTCATTTCTGTTTTTGTAACATATGCGTTATTGGAATTTGTTTCTAATATAAACTTATTATTACCAATCAATTCACACGATAGGAATAATTTCACTTTGTCTATTTTCAGGAAAGTACTTTGTATAAATCTTTTTGAAATTAACTTATCAGCACCAAAACAGTTATTGCACGATCCAGGATTACTAAGAAGTAAAACTTTCCCGAGATGGAAATCGTTTGATAAGTCGCCAACTTAAATAATGTTTTTCGATCATAGGAATAATCTGGTATTGTATAATAACAAGATAGATAAAACCCAATATTAAACAAAAAAAATTGTAAAGAATAAAATCTTAGCGCTAATTTAAAAAACTCGTAACTGTCCTCGACCCCATCCTCCGAACAACCATAGACTAGAATTAAAAAAATAAAGTTTAAATCGTACAATTTTCACGGCCAAGAACCCTTTACAATATTAGTTTCCCGCCATAATCCCCGGGGCGGTAATACCGTCATTACGCTGAACCAAATGGCGTGTCAAACGTATATTTCGTCATGTGAAACCGCCACATCATTCCGTACCCAGGATTACTCAATTACCCTTCGCTCAGTTCTCGAATGAGAACAAAAGTTTCGCTTCGTATGTAAGGTTTGCAGTCCACTAATATGAGAGTTCACTATCCCAACTATTTAGTGTTAAAGTAGAAGATAATCTGTTCAGGAAAATATAATAGCTTCGATAATTTTATTGACAGTTCTTTTTATTAATATGTTTTGTCTTCGCCTGCGATATTTGTGCATGTTATACATAATGAAACATTAAGGTTTTATGACTACGAGCATTTGGTTTTTTCTTCTTTCATCTTTTATTTCGGAAACGTGAAGACGAGTTACCTAATGGTAAGTCGTTGTTCATGGACACTTGAAGCACAAGTCATTAGCGTTGCCAGCCTCTAAATACTTGTCTCGTTCATTTTATAAAATTCATATTGATATTACTCTGATCAAGCTGGTCCATACATGATATTATAATAACGTTGAAAAGTATATTGCTTTCCTTTATTTTACTGTTGGTATGTAATGTGAGCAGAAGTCAAATATTAACACTATCAGTAAAATATACACTATTATATATATTAAAGTTAAGGCGCATTCAAAAACCAAACTTCTTGTTCTTTTAAACCCATGATAATTTAAAATATATTCATTATTAAATCATTATGAGCTTGTGAGATGCTAAAATTATCACAAATTCTAAAGATGTATATATTATGATGCCAATAGTATCTATGTGTAAAGTGCCAGAACTGTTCCAGAATAAACCATTGATTCAGCGCATGCCTGAAAACCTTACACATGCGCGCTGGAGCTCGGTCCAGCAGCCTTGTGAGCTGTATCACGCATGTCAGGGCCATTCAGTGCGGTAAAACGTCCATGAACAAGTCTGCCTGTTGAAAATCTCTGGTAATAAAATATAATAATGTCAAATATTGACCTGGTGGATGCTAATATTCAGAACGCAACTGGAGTGACAATAGATTTTGACGATAAAATGACATTTAGTCTATTTATCAACAAAATCTCCAGCTTAATTCAGTTGCGTCGGAAAATCGATACCGTCTCTTTGTTCTTCATACTCGCGAATATAGAAAATTCCAAAGAAGATATCAAGAAAATGTTTGGAATGAATGGAAATTGGAAGAGAAAAAACCTTGGATGAAAAACCAAAACCTCAGAAGTAGCCCGGGAGCTCCTAAATCAAAGGCGTGGCCAACTCCATTGTATACTCGCTGTAAGATTTCTCTTTCATACTTTTGAAAAAGCTTTGTTTGAGATTCCTTGGTGTGGAATCAGGATTACAAAATTATTTCAAGTCCTTATTAATTATGTTTGATTTTTAATTTTAAAACAATAGTCTGCTATAACATTCCAAAGTACTGAGAGGTTTAATAAACAGCCTAAAAAATAACTAAAATTTATATATGTAAAATATAATTAATTTAGTTATTAAATGAAGACTATTAATAATTATGTTATTAATTTCCTCCTAGCACTGAAAGAAATATATAATACAAAAAGAATTTGCTGCAACACTAACAAATGCATCCCGAGCAATGCTGGTGAAACCTGATTGAAGCCTCCCGCCTCAAAGGTATGTAATGTCTATTCCAATCATGTTAATTGACATCTATTTAGATAACTTTGTGTTATTTATTGTTGTTTTTTATTTTGTATAGGGGGCTAACAAGTATATAAACCAGTGACTCAGTGGTAGTCACTAATATTCACCTAACCTGTTATGTTTGTTTGTGGTCATCTCATTCCTTAATATACTGGACAAAGGAGTAGATAAGATAACTGCCCATAGGATAGACGCTAGTACCTAGTTACAGTAAAAGTTCTCCTCTCAAAGTTGTTGTTCACCGAGATGCATGGTGACATCGTTGACTCGGTGAACAACAACTCTAGAATTATTTAACAAAAGGTTTCTTTAGGCGTATGGTATTGAACCACTTATACCAGACCATCTCTGACTCTATGTGGCTGGAGTTAAGATCCTGTATGAAATAAAAATAAAAGAAAAGAATTGCTTTTCTAATTTTAAACTGGAATGGTTGTTTCATAATCATTTCTGTTCTGTGGGTGAGTTGTTTATGAAGCAATATTTTAAGTTTTAACCAGTTCTTATAAGAAATTTTGGCACTTAAAATCAGTAACCCACTCTTGGATTCTTCTCATTGCTTTTCATCAGGCTGAATAGAGTCATTTTGGTAACTAATTGTAAAAAAAGTTGTTTAAAATATATTTTGTACTAAGTAATATTGCTTTTTGTAAATAGCATGTTAAAATTTATTTCAAATGGCGAACAAAATAAGGTCAGTAAAAAAACTAGGTTCTTTAAAAATGATCACCAGGTTTTTTTAATAGGTGTACAAGCTGCAATAATAATTAGTTAACAGTAAGTGACTACAGTGCCAGAAATACTTTAGTATTTATTTTGCATTTATTTTTGAATTTTTATATTTATTGTTATATATTTTTATTATTATTATGACTATTAGCATTAAAATGAGCAAAATAATTAAAAATTGCATGTGGAATGCCAGGTCACTATATCATATTTTCTAGTCAAAATGAATATGGACCAGAATTAAATTAATTTGAGAGTTAAGTTGTTGTTGAATGGGTGGAATTTGTAAGTGATATTTATTTAAAATATACATACATATAATTAAAGTGTACCTAATAAATATATAGACTAGTATCTGTTCTAAGTAAATATATGTATATAATAATAACTAGACACATCTTACATAAAAACTCAACTCGGGCGACATTATAACTTATTAACTGTAGAAGAATTACAGCCAGAAACGACAAATAATAATGATGTTTATCACCCATTAATTGTAAGGTTCTCAATACAACAATTTCAGGATTAGCAATTAGAAACCATCACTAGATGTACTAGTGTACTTTTGAATGAGACTAAATAGGAAATATGCATGATTTTTATTCTTAATCTGATCATGTACATCTGTCTATATCATAGAAAAAAAATAAGTAGGCCTGAAAACGGTCAAACTAATTTTCTAACTGAAAATTAAACACTGACTAAATATGAACTAGTAAAACGCCGCCTTTTGCGCGCGCTTTTGACCCAGCCAATGACGTCATTGTCATTTTGTTTGTTTACTATTCAGTGTTTTAATTTACTCAATTTTACTCAATGCTCATTTTTTTTTGTTTTTTTTTTTAAAGACAACTCCTGCACTAGGAATTCCTGTGTCACGCGGATCTTTACAAACATACATGAAACGGACACAAAGTACACCCAGACAATTTATGGATCACACAAAGTGTTGTCCCATGTAGGATTTGAACCCACAACACTTAGCGCAGTAGGAAGCGGTGTGGCGATCACTGAAACCACTAGGCCAACCGTGTAGTCAAAGTAACAGTATTAATTGCTGCTAAAAATCATGAAAGAAGGTAATTTTTCTCATTAACAATACTAACACAGTCTGAATTTCGATTCTGATACTTTCCAGGACGTGACCATCGATGTCACATTTCGTTTCGACCAATAGTAAGCGTTTTGTAAGTTTGAATTTCCCTCCCTTAATTTTTTACTTTTATTTTATATTTTCTGAGTTTAAATAATCACTTAATAAAAAAATACCTTTCAGTATATTGTAAAAACAATAAAGAATATAGAAAAAAATATTTGAGACAAATAGAATTTTTATGCATATTCCCTATTGGAAAGAAGCTTTATTATAAAGTTTAATAGACAATAGTAACTAGTCTGTAAGCCGATTTATATTTAAACAACAACAAGGAACCAATCCACACTCAAACTAAAATCGAACATTTACCCTTACCTACTTATAAATAAGGCTTTTATTTCAATTTTGGACTGGCTGAATTAATTCCTTGTTTTATAAGTAGGTCCAATTTATATATAAGTTTATTAACGTCATTATAAGATAAACACACTTGCCAACTTAATATATGCAATCAACAGTGGTATTGACTAAATCTTGTTTTTAACAACCATATTGCACAAAGTAGATTGGGCAAACAGCTTTAAGTCTACTACGATACGACTGAACTTCGATTTGTTATCTAAAGTAGCTGCCACCAGACTTCCTCCCTGCTACATTCATTTATGTACATAGCTTGAAGTATGAAAAGGTTCTAATGACTGTCTTATAACTATAAATGTTAAAGAACTTTATGTGTTATGCATTGTATCATTAAATAGCACAATATTATAGACCATTCTGTCAATATTCTTTGCTGAAGCGGAGAGGACAGCTTTGCACTTTCGTACGTCTGTTTGTTGATTGAAGACGACCGGTACGGTCGACATCAATCAACAGATAGAAGTTCGAATCAACATCAAAGAATCATATGAAGAGCACTTTAACCGCACACAAGTGGACCAGGAATTCTGAATGCTTTTGTGTATGGACGGCTTGCTGTCTGTCGCTAATACTTGTTGGTTATGTAATATTTACAGTCAGGTCAACAGTGACGCAATTTCGAAGAGAATAGCTTTGCATTTTCGTATGTCTGTTTGTTGATTGAAGACGACCAGTACGGTCGGCGTCAATCAACAGATAGAAGTTCGAATCAACTTCAAAGAATCATATGAAGAGCACTACCGCACACTAGTGGACCAGGAATACTGACTGCTTTTGTGTATGGACGGCTTGCTGTCTGTCGCTAATACTTGTTGGTTATGTAATATTTTCAGCCAGGACGAAAGTGGCACAATTTCGAAGAGGATAGCTTTGCATTTTCGTTTGTGTGTTTGTTGATTGAAGACGACCAGTACGGTCGGCGTCAATCAACAGATAGAAGTTCGAATCAACATCAAATAATCATATGAAAAGCACTTTAGCCGCACACAAGTGGACCAGGAATTCTGAATGCTTTTGTGTATGGACAGCTTGCTGTCTATCGCTAATACTTGTTGGTTATGTAATATTTTCAGTCGGGATGAAAGTGAGGCAATTCCGAAGAGGACCGCTTTGCATTTTCGTATGTCTGTTTGTTGATTGAAGACGACCGGTACGGTCGGCGTCAATCAACAGATAGAAGTTCGAATCAACGTCAAAGAATCACATGAAGAGCACTTTGCCGTACACAAGTAGACCAGGAATTCTGACTGATTTTGTGTACGGCCGGCTTTCTGCATGATGCTAAACTATCTTAGTATTGTAATCGTTTTCAGACAAGATGAAGGTGATGCAAGTTTGTGTTTGTTTGTTTGTGTTTTCGTATGTCTGTCTTTTGACAGAAGACGAACTCCTCGTGTTCCATCAAATGTTTAATGGATTGAGGAACAACGATTGTTTCTCATATCTAATAATTGTCTTATAAATACCATTGTTTAAGATTTGTATGTATAAATAAATTTTTAAATATCTGAATAAAAGTGATGCAATCTCGAAGAGGATGGCTTTGCATTTTCGCACGTCTTTTGATTGAAGACGACCGGTACGGTCGGCCTCAATCAACAGATAGAAGTTCGAATTTTACCACATGCTAGTGTATTGTGACTGCATCCCTGTATGGCCGGCTTTCTATCTCTTGCTAAACTTTCTCAGTAGGGTAATGGTTTTCAGATAAGATCAGATATAACATCAATAATTAATTATTTAATTATCAATGTAGAATTTGTGACGTGTTTGGCTATGTAGCAGTGATTACTTTCATTTATGGCCTTCTTTACCTTCGTCCTTCTCCTTCTTGGCTATGTATTCATTTTAGAGAGGACAAGTCTAGCACAAGAATTTATTACATACGATATATTATCAAAGTGCAAGGTTAATATTTTGTTACGATCTAAAACATCTGTTTCTTGCATATGAATTGATGTTACATTTTGTGTTTTCGATTACTATGTATTGGAAATGATTTCGTTCATGTGTATGAGTCTTGTGTAATCTGTAAGGGCTTATAACCTTCAGGTTATAGGATTAAATTTACGTAATGGAAACCGGGTGGAGGATGGAGCCGATTTTCATCAACCGAATGGCAAACATTTGTCAAACAAACCATCGCCAATTTAATCTTAGCTCATATCGCTGCTGATTCTAAACTTGTTAGAAACAATTTACTCATGATCACAAGAATAACTATAAATTGGCAAATGTGTCTACTTTATAATAATAAGAATATTTAGACTTACTGTGTGATAAGTACGATGATTTATTCCATGTCCGTGTGTAAATATCTTAATATATGTATTTTGAAATAATACTAATATAATAATATTAAAATAATAATAATAATACGATAACATGTTATATTGAATAATTAAGAATGTTATCAAATTACAAGTGTTCATCAGCATTTAGATTTGAAGGCTCTATGGGAGCAGGGTCGGGTACCTACACATTTGAAACTGACGAATGTATAGACTTATCCTTATTAAATCTACCCACATTTTGTAGAAAAAACTTCTGTGGTAACTAAAAAGATTTCGCTTATTTCTTTGAAGTACGAAACCCCAAAAATGACGATTGATTTTGTGTTGTTTATTTATTTATTGCGTGCTTGTTTTTGTTAACATTTTTTGTACCTATTTTATAGACGAGGTTTTTTATTTATATATAGTACAAATAATAATGTAAAAAGCGTCATTGAAAAAGAAACCTTACGACGTGCCAAAAACAAGTGTAAAGAATCTGGGAACCAGTTATTTAAACACATTTTCTATGTTTACAATCTCCATGTTATTTGCGTCACCATATTCCCATTATATTTTGTTTAAAGCTCTTAAACATTATTATATTATTCACGACAGATTTCTCTTAATATTAGTTTTATCAAAAACCTTCAAGCTATTTTCAGTTTCTTCAATATATTTCTTTTTATATATTATAAAGGTTCCTAAAATAGCGATTGACGTTTATGTAAAAGTTTTTAGCCTGAATCTATATAAGTGTTATGTGTAGACTTGTGTAAATGCATGGCTATGAGTATCACAGTAACTTTATGTTGTACATTTGCCTTTGAAGTTTTGTTAATAGAGAATTTCCTAAGGGCTTATTTGCTTTAAGCGTAAGTTAAACAGGACACACAGTCATGAGTCAAACCAACGCTTTTCTTAATACATTTGATGTAAAATTCTACCTTCATCGTCATCATGTAAAATTTTGATTAGTTCACGAACTCGAAGCGTATGTGAAAACGGCATATTGTTACGAATCACAAAGGATGATAGTTTCTACATTGAAGGCATGAAGGCCATTTCAAGGTTATTTGCGGTAAGGTCCTTAATGAACTGTTTGCTATGTGCGAGGCCCATAAGCCTTGATAAATGGCTATAGGCCGTATTCAGATTTGCCATACGCATATCTACGCATATTACGCATATCACACGAATGTTATACAAACACCCAGCCATATCTATGGCTGGGTGTTTGTATAACATTCGTGTGATTACAATTAGTGATTGTTATTTTAATGATTGTTATTTCAATAGTAAGTGGACTTTTTTATGTTCGTAAATTCGAAAGGTATATCAGTCCTAAATAAATAAAATAAGATGCAATGATAATAATACCCAAAAAGTATTTGGTATATATCATATGCGTAAATAATACAAGATTCATTTAGTAATCAGTTACATATTAAAAAGAAAACTTAACAATAATGTAACTGACTGACCACAAGCGATTAAAGTTAAAAACTAGGAAAAATCTAAAGTATTTAAAAAAAGTATTGTCTATATTAATATCAATAAAAGAAATAGTTAAACGCCCTTATAAGTTATTCAGGCCACCTTAGGTCCCAAAGAATCTCAGCGACTTAAACTATAAACAATCTCAGAGATTGACAATAGCGGGACAAAGTAGTATAAATCTGACGGTTCATGAGTACATAGTTCCAATTTTCCTTGTTACCAATGCATGTTTTGCATGGTATTCAATCTTTAGAAGGAACGTATAAAAAAACGTGTTTCTTAAAAAAATGCAGTTAGTATGACGTGAAGTAATATTTAGCGCATGATTTGTCTCTATTTAGATGCCTGTGTTCAGAGTGAAGTATCAAGAGAAAACTTTTCTAACATGAACTTTTTTACAGTTATGGAGATCTATGAACAAAATCAAGATTTTCGATGAAGGAACAAGGCGCTGATGTAATTGAAATCATTTGGACCTCGAGTTGAAGGAAATACCATCACTGTATAATACTAGCAAAGTTTCTTGATAATTCTGGCAAATAAAAAGGAAATATAAATATAACCGTGTTTAATTTATATAACCAAAATAAATAGAACTTCTTCACGAAGTATTTATTCATGCCCGATAATGTCGCACTACTGGGCTTGGATCTTCTCTCAGGAGAGGGTTAAAGCCATACGTCCCTGCGCTGGCCGAATGCGGGGGTTGGGATTGGCAAGACAACATTTTGGCTACGTTATCTTGCTGTAGGATGTTTTTAAGCTGCTCAAAGACTTCCAACTAAGCTTCACAACTGTTTTCCTATAATAACAACCGAGACCGATTGCTTAACGTGACCTCCGAAACATCATACTCCTCACTAATGTTTAATATTATAAATTTCTAGGATACTCTGTCTGTTTAATACGCCTTCACGGCTACACCGCTGTGCCGATTTCAATTCAATATGGCATGAACATACTTTGATTCTTATGGAAGGCCATAGGCTATTCTTAACTTAACTGACATACACGCGGGCCTTAGTTAGCGTATATACTACTACTGACCCACGCAACTTTACGTTACCTATAGTCCACAGCGTAATGATTTCCCTCGTTTTTGTGACATTCTTCATTAGTGCTCCGCTCCTATTGGTCTTAGCGTGATTATATATAGCCTATAGCCTTTCTCGTTAAATGGGCCCTGTAACACTTCAAATGGGACCGGTGGTTCCAGCGATTAGCGCCTTCAAGCAGACGAACATTTCGGTTCCAGCGATTAGCGCCTTCAAGCAGACGAACATTTCACCTTCATATATTAATAGAGATAATATGTATTGGGTTTATTTATGGGCAAACGAGATGTCGATAGTAACTTCACATCTGAAGCGACTAATAACATCTACAGCTCAAGAGTAAGGGTGACTCCTCTAAGAATTGGGTGAAGGAGTTTACCAAGAGACCAAACTTACACTCACATCACATATCGCATCAACAGCCTGTAACAAATCATTGCTGTACACAGGCCTCTCCGTGAAAATGAAGTTTTGGCCAATTTTCCACTTTGGCCAGACTAGTTGTCAAGGGTTTGCTTCAGTTTACAGTAATATTACATGCGTAGTTTGATTGGTCGGTTATTACGACAACCATGGATAAAATAGGGGTGGTGACTCTCCATATTCTTAATTACCACACATAACTTATTGATTCTGTGAAATATAACGAAGGAATACCTTAAATTTGTTATCTATTCTGTTTTCTGAGAGGCGGTTATATCACTACGGCTTAGTATATCCAAACAGGCCATAATAAGTCTTTTTATAGTGAAACTATTACTTCATTTGTTAAAGTACCAAATTAGCCATTTCTCTATAGACATTTGGTGAGTAGCTTTCTTTGTATTTTATTTTAGCATACTAATGTTATATACTTTATAGATAATTTCATAATATAAGTAAAAAAGTAATGAATTAATAAAAACATTTAACATGACTGCATCAATATCATATATGACGAAGCAGGGTCCCCGTAAGTATTTTAAAAAGCGTGACACCAGCATTGCTGGCGTCACAACTTTCATGGTCAGGGCTGTTGCTCATCTTCGATGATCAAATTAAACACAAGTTATACTTTTATTTAATTTATTCCCGAACTTTGAAGGAGGCCCGATCGCTACAACGGCTCAAGTTAGAATGTCTAAGTCCAGCGTGCGCTCGGCCTTTAATAGAACAAAAGACCTACCCTCGCACAATAAAAATAGTTTTTACATTACAAATTGTTACAATTTGATAATCAAACATTTTAAAATATTATAAAAGCTATTAGCATGGGAAAATCTATTTTTAACGTTAACTTGTGATAAAAACAATGAACCCATTCCTTGCACTTCAGAAATGCAACTCTCTTACAAACAGAATACATCAAAAATATTCTGTATCTAATCATAAAAAATATTATCCATTACTCTCTAATGTTTTAAACGCAATCTATTAACTTAATTACAATAAACAAATCTGATTTGATATTGAGGTTATTTCGGACACGTTTTTTCGTTCCGTTATTTACTTTGAAGTGTGGCAGCTCGCCGACTCATATATATATATATCGTATTCACCGCTAAAAATTATTTTGATACCACATAATGTATTTTGAAAAAATATTTTTTTGACATTTCTTTTTGGCTCCGAAAATCCTTAATTTTGATGTACTTAGTCCTGTCACTTTCGCGACCTAGACAAACCTGTTGACACCACTCACATAAAAATACGACAAGTCTAGTCAGTTTCACCAGAATATTCCATTACTAATGTTAAGTAAAAACGTAGTATTAAGAAATGACACATTTTTAGCAGGGTTTAATAATGATACTATTTATATAATGAGCTGATTATATATTTTTTATATAATAAGCTGTCAAAACGACTGCTCTGCCTGATGGCTAAGTATAAGCAGAATACAAGTGTGGTGGTCACCCTCCTCAATGCGAATAAGGACAATTCTAATACTAATGTACCTACTAATATGAATCTTTGCACTGAATGCAAGAAGTCTGAGTGCATAACTCGATGAGCAGCAAGTCTAAGGATATCTCTATCGCCAATTGAAGCGAACCTAAAGTTTAGTTAATTTCAATTTACATTTAAATGAAGCTCCTTGAAAATACAAATTAAAAACTTAAATAAATTTAAAAACATTAATACGGCGCACATAGACAATGATTTACCAATGAGCCATTTCTCTTATTACAAACAAACCAAATGCCAGAGCTATATAGTCACACCCAGAGACACTACCAGAAACGTCCCTAGTTTGTATGCGTATCAACAAACGGGAAGCTTCTGTGTACACACATAAATTACGCACACAAACAAATGTTACTTTTATCGTTTATTTAGGTGGTATTAGCACCTCCACCAAAGTAGGGTCGACACATTCCTGCTACAGATTTATGACTCCTACTAAATACTCTGAGAGGGAATGTTTACAGCTTAAGTATTATTTTAAGTACAGACGCTAGAAGATGTAAAGCTCTAAGATTACATTCCGTACATACCTACTTATTTACTTTATGACCATCGACTTTAAGAGTTAGTTAATATTCAGAGCAGAGTTTTGTTTGTTTTTGAGAATAGAACATTATTTAAGTTCTGTTTTGTCTTTAGATACCAAATACGAAAAAGTATTGTAATTAACTAGAGCGGATAATATTTTAGATTACAGGACTTAGGTTGAAGCTTAGCTAACAAAAGACTGCAGATAAATGGTACGGCATAGGATGTATACAGTAAGCTTTCTTTACTAAATTACTTGCCCGAAATTCCGATTCAATCACGTGATTTAAGTTATAGCGTGCTGTGTCTTAAGATCGTCGAGGCCTAAGCTAAACCGGCTTTAGACTTTATAAATGCAGGCTTGAGATTTACTAGCAGTACATGGTTACTGATACTATTACCAGTGATGTCGTTTTTTATTTATTGGTATACCAATAGTATACCAATAAATAAAAACTAATAACTCACTAGTAAATTATTTAACTCAAAACTCTATAAATAACACAATTGACCAGATTGTACGTTACTTTAATTAAATTAAATAGTTGTTTTCCCGTCTTCCTGTAATATATTTCTATTCCCTTTAACGCAACCGTTACTTAAGATTGTAGAAACACTAGTAAAAAACAGTTTGATAAAGACAGATACAGATGACAGAGAGATGATTTTGATATCATGTTTAAAAAAATATATTGAATCTTAGAAATAGCATCTTTACTAATATCCGATTTAAATATAATGCAAGCATAACTTTAATTATGTTTAGCCTATCGACTTTATTTACACAAAGTTATTTGCGGGTTCCCTACGCGACCTATATATACTGCGAGAAGCGGCAAGCCATTAACTTCGCAGTTTACTAAGCGATAAAAGCGAACATTTCGTACACTTTTATTAAGATTATTCCGTCACATAATATTTGAAGTTTTTACGCGTCCCCAAGATGTTAATGTAATACTCGTTTAGAGTATTACACTAATTGGAAGTGGTGAGATAACAGTGTAGCAAGATTTCGCGTGGTATGTGGCCATAAATTTGGTGAGTTATAGCTCGGGTATTTTAGGTGTTTTGAGGGCAGATATCCATCTTTAAACGTCTGAACGAATTCGGTAGATTATATCTAAGGAGTTGTCTAGTAGAAGATTGATTTCATTCGTCTCTTTATTGATAAAAAGATCGGTTATACTTTTTCACTTTCGAAGTAACTCTGAACATTACAGAGAGCGCCTTTTTTTGTAATAGCCGCTAAAGTGTGTACTCTTGCTGTTGAAAAGAATGAGTAAAAAGAGTATAGGTCACCACCCTCATTGCAAATGTGAAGTGAGAAATCTAATTTTACTGTCCCACACATGTTATTTAGTAAAAAATTTAGTTAACTTATAATTTTCTATTTGTTACACTAATATTAGTACTTGATCTACAAACATATAATTGGTCATCTTATTAGTAGATATCTATACTGTTCTTTGAAACTATTGTAACCTTCATTTGTCTCTCTTGTGTCAGCCACAGTCACAAGTATAAATGTAGAAATCCTAGTCCTCGGTAGTTTTTGTTTCCAACTCTAGATATCATAGTATCACAGGAATACGGAGAGCTCGCTCCTTACCGTATTAGTATTATTTTATTATTATTATTATTTTAATTATTTTTACTGCACCTGCAACGAGTTGATGTAAAATATATTATTTTGTTCAATATTGTTCTCATGTAAGTGACGATGGTCTTAATGAGAAATAAAGATCTTTGAACCGTGGTACCATCGCAATTGCTCCAGGCAGCTACTACATTAAACCTCAGTTTCGCTTTTTAATCGGTTATTGAAGTAAAGAGTACCTATACCCTTCTTCAAAAATGAAAGTATCTCCATGCCAAATTTGATTGAAATAGGTGTAACGCATGTTAAAAAATGTGCAAACCTTTAAATAAGTGATCGCGTTAATTCCCGTGAAAATAATTATTACATCATGAAACGCAAAAGTTTTGAAGCCAGTGTCGATGTAACGGATCAGCTGTTAAAGCGTAACAGATAGATTTACTCTCGAATGTATAATATTAATATGGATTAGGTCATTAAAATGTTCGTTTGACACGCTTTAGATAAGTAGTAGTGTATATTTGCGGTTGCTTCTAACAGGCTTTTAAGTTTATGTAACGTTTAAAATCCTCACTGTATACTTATATGACGGTATTTTAAAATACATAAGTTTTTTCATAAGTCTGTTATGAGAGAAACTTTTACAAAACTGCATAGAGAGGCTTCTTAAACTTTGCAAGCTGAGACGGACGTGTTGGCTCAATGGATTTGGTTGGGAAGAAATCTTGAACTTATTCGTGCACTCCGTGAAAAGAGTGACTATAATATAAATATTACTGTCATTTATCACACTGTTAATAAAGATTTAGCATCTAGAATTTCTTTTATAAAGTTTATTTTTTCTTGAACAGGAGGCAAATGAACAGATATGTACGTTATATATCTATACTAATATTATAAATGTGAAAGTTTGTGAGGATGTTTGTTACTCTTTCACGCAAAAATTACTTAGCGGATTTGAATGAAACTTTACAGTAATATAGCTTATACGTCAGAATAACACATAGACTACTACTTGCCGCGATAACCTACATATACACGGGCAGGACCGCGGGCATAAACTAGTAGTAAATAAAAGAAAGATTTAAGAGACACGATTGTCTTGTCGCCTTTTGAGAAGCCTGGATTTAAAAGGAACGGATTTCTTTTCCTCCAGAGCTTTAGCTGCTAATAATGTTTTTTTTGATGGACATTCACAGTCGCTCCATCATAGCCACGTTTCAGTTTACACAAGTGTAGCGCCGTAGCTGTATCTATCAAAGGATTGGCCAGGATGCTGTTATAGCTTCCAACATCCATCTACTTGTCACTAAGCAAGCGATCTCTAAGTTATTGGTTTTGTGTACATTCCACCAAAACATGATCAACATCATTTCAAGAATAGTTTAACACCGGTTTTCTTTGTACCCGTGGTTTTACGACTATCGAGCGGATCTGTGTATGCTACAGTATGACTCTCTGATGGATGGATAGATAAATGAGTAAAGATAAATAAGTCCTATGAATAAATAAAAAAACATTTTCTTCCACTTATGTAAAATATTTTCCTTCATAATATTTAAGTATCACGGTTGATTAATAAATAATTTCAAATAAGTGTATATAATTGGTTCATTTTACATTTTATAAATTTACCTGTGCATTTACACAATTAAATTGCAACAAAACTTACATTAGTAATTAAATAAAAGGGTTAAAAATAAAATTAAGTGATTTTGAACAGAATTGATATCAGGAGTCAGGAGGATAACAATCCCTCTCAGGTGTAGGCTACCTCCAAAACGGCAAGCCGTATATATCAAATACTAACTTTACACTACTAACATTTTGACAAACAAAGGAATCAATCACGGATATTAAAATGAACTTCAAAAAACCAAGATTTCTCTGAAATCTAGTTAATGATAAATATAATAAAACAGTAATTGTACACCAGTGCGAAGGTTTTGGGTCAAATTTATTTAGATACGCCACTCGATACCACAAGAAACCTCTGAAGTTGATGGCTGGAAACTTAATACTACGGCTAAATAAATTGAAATGTATACAATATTCTTTCGACATTTATTTTTGTTGATTTAGGTTGATTGTGTAACTAATACGCTTAGTCAAGTGATTCTATAGACGTCGTAGATTAAAAAGAAATTTATTGAAATAATTCTATCTGAAATTCCTCCTGACTTTACCGAAAGATACATATTTTGTATATGAGTCTGTCAAAGAGACTACACTGCCTCATGATCAGAATTCAAGAACAGTGGTCACCATACTCGTTGTCGCTGTCGACATTGGAGTACGCTGTACCACACTTGGTACTTGGTGGCTTATTGAGATGCTTTTGGTCTCCGGTGTCGCTCTCACCAACGAACCACGACAGAACGAAATCTGTAATTGTGTCTTGGGTTTCTTTGATAGGGTAATACCACCCGTTCAACTTTACCCGTTTTTGATGAAATCAGCATAGCTTTACTACTTTGTTTCAAGTGTTTGGTTTTATAGTTTTAATATTTTGAAGCACCCATAATGACTATAAAAAATTTTAATCTTCATCAACCAACTTTAATAGTTCACTGTTAAAAATAGCTTTAGGTAAGAGGTTTGGTCTTACTACACTACACGGGCCAGACAAGATTCTTAGTCATCCTTAACTTTTTGTTTTTTTTTTGGTTACGGGATGGAAAATGCCTTCGGATCTCCGGCTCCTCGGGGATTGAGGAGCCAGGTATGTGGTGATTGCACTAAAAACCAACCTGGCGACCGGTCTTCGGCGCCTCGCTCTTAGCTTCCCTCTGCCTATCGGCCCAACCTCCTAGTCTAGTCATTCCGTCTGGAGAATCTGGTACGACTAGTCGAGTCAAATCAACCTAAAACCTTTTTCTAAGAATTTTTTTTCAGTTGTGTTGACGATGATGAAAAGAAAATACTATACTATAAAATACTTGAAATAGTTTTTTTTAAACTCCGATTTGACGTTTTTCCATGGGAGAGCTACATTTCGGCATGAATGGGCCGGCTCGACTGGAGTGATACCTCATAGAAAACCGGTATAAAACAGCGCTTGCGCTGTGTTTTACCGAGCGAATGAGGATACTGGAGGCCCATACCGACCCCAAACCCCATCAACATCCCCCAAAGGCTGGCAATACATTTGTGACGCCTCTGGTGTTGCGCATATCCTTGGGTTCATGGGTAATCACTTACCATCAGGCGATACGTCTGCTCGTTTGCCACCTATTCCATAAAAAAACAGTGTTCTGAGTATTTTAATGGCTTCTTTCAAAGAAAATGTGGTACACATAAACTAAGTATTTACTAATAACTTTATAAAGGTATAGGCTGATGGTTTGGTAGCACAACACGCAATGTGTTTAACTCCCAATTAAGAGTGTTAAGCTCTAATTAAAATTTCCGTAACATTTAACCCTTTTTTATTATCCGAATACGGTTAGCCCATAAAAAAGGGTAGTAGTTTCGGTAGTTTACGCATATTTGTATGTTTTATCATTCAACCTGAACTACAGAACAAGAACAGATTGAGTTGTCAAAAAAATTTAAAATAGGTGCCATAAGCTATGTAACGATTTTTTTTTTGCTTTTTATTGTTGCTACGTATATTTTGTAACACGAGCACGAGCAAAAAAATTTGTGCTAATTCTGTTGATATTTCACTGAACTTAAATTATCTTACATTCTTTTAGTTTAGTGATGTATGTAATTAGATTTAGTTAATATTTATCGTGTAATTTTAGTCATTTAGAGCTACATCAGACAGGACAAAATAATTTTTCAGTGGTTTATGATTTCCACCATGAAGAGTAAAGCCACATAGGCAGGCCCATACATAAAAAAAAAATATTCAAATAAATTTCATGATTGACCGGGTATAGATAGTCGTTTCCCTACCACATTCACATAATATCATCTAGTTTGAAACTAAGCTTACCTTGGGTTTATATTTTTGAACATCTGTATCTTTATAGCTGTAACATTCATCCATTAAGGAATAACATTTTTAATATCAAATGGAATCAAAATTATCGATTTGCTGAGACCCAAGAACGTTAATATTTAATTTTGTTAAGTGGAAAGGAAGTATATGAAAGAAGCTATTTGCTATCGAAAATGTAACAGAATATTTCTTTTTATCTAAGTATTTTATTTATAAAAATATAATACGGCAGAGTATATTTTTCGGGGAACTTGACTGATTTAGCGTATTTATATTGTATTCTTAATTTTACGAACCACTTTTTTGAATACAAACACATTTTTTTGAATATTAGTTTTTATAGAAATTTGGGAGGGATAGGTACCTTTCAGTCAAGAAGAATTTCCGAGGGAATAAAAAGCTTTTAGACGGTGGTCTGACTTCATATACTAACTAGCTAGAGACACTATCGTTCTACCTGTAAGCAACAACATCAATTCGATAAAACCCAAATTTCAAGTCAAAAATTTATGAACATGAACCAAGAAATCGTTTTTTATTCCACCGTTGCATAAAAATATTCGAAATCTGAAAAAGGTAACATTTTTCCTCTTCCAACATGCTTCAGTTATCTTTTGGGAGGAAACTGTCTCATCCATCGGAGGTTACTTTATTCCCGCGTTTATCGGTCGCATAAAAACGATGATAGTTGGACCCTTCCGCACCTCATTAAGGTACCACTTTACGACTACTGCTACGAGTACCGGATTAAATAATGTTCCGCTTGTGGACGACGGTTTTTTGTTAGCTCTGAGCTTATAAATGGTGAAAAGGATAGGGTACAAACAGGGGTATACATTGCCCTCATGAAAGCAGTTCGAGCAACCCTTTATTACGTTAACCCTCAATGGACACGTTTTACAACTCTACACATGTCTGGAGGATGACAATACTGGCCCTATATTTTTTTTTAATTCGGAGCAATTTAACAGACCTTTAGGCTGATGGTGAGCAATTACCACCGCCCATGGACACCCTCAATACCAGAGGCATCACAAGAGTGTATGGGTCTTTGAGCCATACACTCTTGTGACTTTGAGCTTGGGGTATGGTTCTTTGGTATTCTCACTCATTCGGTCGATCTGGCCCATTCATGCCGAAGCGTGGCTCTTCCACGGGGCAAATTATAGTACATTTAGTAGAAATTAAACGGTAATAATTATGTTAAATATACTTACACATATTAATAAAACATATGTATTGCATGTAAGTATACTTGACTACTAGTACAATTTGGTTCATTAGTTTTTTTATCTTAAATAAATTGATAAAATATACTCAGTAATGAAAAAAGCCAGTAATAATCGTATATTAAATATAGTTTTATATTTTTAAATAACAGTCCAAACAAACTAACTGAATGAACTGAACATTACGGCGGTCACATATAATATTTTTCATCTGTGGGAAATGGCCGCCGAATGGTCACAGATAATTTATGTTTTAGATTCTCGTGAATTTGTTTTCTGAATTTCGAGGTATTTCTTTTTTGTAAAATTGAGCAGCAATTATGGTTTTCTTTCATTCATTTTAGCAATACTAGATACGGAGTAAACTAACTTTTTTAAAATGTTGAAATGACTTTATAAACTCGCCTTGAGCAGTTTTTGAAAGTGTATTGCTTGAGATAGACTTGCCCTTATAAGCAAACTTTAAACCTATATTGGTACTGTACCATTTTAGCCAAACAGATTTGGAGAGCTGTTGCTTTGAGTTTTTTTTACCCCAAACGAACAAACAAACAACAACCCATAATGTCCCACTGCTGGGCTCGGGTCTCCTCTCAGGAGAGGGTTAAGGCCATACGTCCCCACGCTGGCCAAGTGCGGGTTGGGGACTGGCAAGAACACGTTGTGGCTACGTAAATCTTGCCGTTGGATGTTTTTTTAAGCCGCCCGAAGGCCTCCAACTAAGCTTCACGACTGTTATCGTATGATAACAACCGGGACCGACTGCTTAACGTGACCTCCGAATCACGAAGACGCTCATGGTAACATGCCACCAGCGGTCACCCATCCAGGTACTGACCACGCCATCGTTGCTTACCCTCGATGATTGCTTCTAATCACCGAGTGCAACTGGGCTATGAGCGGGCTATTAGAAAAGTTGCCGATGTGATGTTATTTCAGAGAACTGATGGCTATACTCATAAATCAAGTAAATTTCAAAAGAGTATAACCGCACCAGTATTACGTAGTAATTGGCAGATAAGGTCGGCAGAAACATTGTCAGCGGTGGCAATTGCATTTTGTCGGATATTGTTTTATTGCAAAGTTGAACATTTTAATAAAAATACGCACATGTAATAGCGGAGTTGCCAATACTTTAAATTCAAAATACATCAAAGGAATGCGTTCCCCAGGTATTTCTAGAAATAGAATGATATTTTTGTTTGAGCACATAGAAGAAACATGACTGTTACACAAAACTAAATGATTAATAATAATATTATATTCTACGTATCATCGGTGAAACTAAGTTTGTTTGTTACGCTTTCACGTGAAAACTAACTAACCAATCATCATAAAACTTTGTACACATGTTCTTAGAGGTATTAGATGTAACACAGAATACAATGGGGGGAACCCATTTAAATTTGTTTACCGCTGGATCGGCCTTTCTTTAAAAATATGCTTTTTATGGACTAGTGGGCTAACGAGCATAAAAATCGCATGATGGTGAGCGTTTATTACCGTTCATGGACACGCGCAAATCCAGAGGCGTAATAAATGCGTTGTCAGCCTTTGGGGAATTGGGAGGGGGACGGGGGAGGGTTTTATGTCTACTACTTTGTATAGAAAGCCTAATGATGAAGAAGCATCAGTAGACCACCATGGTGTCACCATGCTGCATTGTTGCATTGTTTGCATTCGCAATGAGTACGGTATCACTCTTAAGTTCTTCTTATGCTTCCCATGAGGCAGATTAGATCATTTTGACAGGTCGATACATTAAAAAACACTTTAAACCGTCACTACATTAAATTTTAAAATTAGTTTTATAGCAAACGTATGCTTTGACAGTCAAGAGTAAAAAAATATGTTTACCCGACTACAGTGAAGTCGGGTAAAAATATTTTTTTATATATAATACAAAAAATAAAAAAATGGATAGTTTCATTAATTCATACTCAAAATTTCAGTCATGATAAAACGCTTATCTAAAAAAGTATACTTGTGACAAAACCAAAGTGGTCTTCTTCTGGAATAAGCTCCAAAAAGCAGCCGTAGCGATAAATTGGGTGTGTTATCTATAAATGGCGAGAACGAAAAAGCTTTCGCACTCATTTAAAATTGATTCCGATGAAATATAAGTTAACATTTAGAATTCGGGTATATTGACAGTTCGAATGTCATAATAGCTTAAGCGATCATCTAACTAGACCTACGGTGATGAATATTGTATGTTCTATCCCCATATGCAACAACACATTGTGTGCTGTCAAACTGTTGTGTGACTCCGGATATAATTTGTGTCTATTTAACGACATATACCAGAAATATCTATCCCAGTAATTAATTACGATTCTTATTTATACAGCCTTGCAGTAATACTATCCGTCCATTAAATTGATTACCTTTTCGATATATTTATCAATATTGTACAAAGTATGAAACACCAGTAGTCGATATTAATTCAATTTCGTTAATTGAAAAGGAAATATTTGTACAATAGAATGACATTACGTAATGTGTATCGTGAAATTTAAGCTGCACCTTTTCTAGACTATTTATTTGATAAACAAATAACTTTAATTAGTAAGTATTATTCAAACAGTTATCAACATAATCTGTAACGATAAACGCTTAACTTAGTTAATTGCGCAATAAATCACAAACTTTTTTATTGAGTTTAATAACAAAGTCTAATTTACAGTGTCAAGTGTGATATAAACTTCGCAGACTTTAGTAAAGATAATTAGTATTTGAAACGACGATAAATAATTAGAACAACTTCACATATATAACCATCGGATCCCAAACTAATATTACCTAACTAATTTATTTACTCTAAGAAGAAAAAAGCCGTTATGTTTCTTTGTTAAATACGGGTATTATATAAACTACTAGCAACCCAACCTGGTTTCGCACGGGCTCTTTACGGAAAATATAATATACATTACTACCCCGAGAAGATGAGTGGCTCATTTTTTTCGTCTTCAACAAATATCGTTGTTTGTTATTGTTCTTGTAATATTGTAAAAAAATTATCAAAAATATATAGGAAAATCCTCCTAAAGAATAATTTTATCTATTAGTGAAGACCGCATCAAAATCCGTGCAGCTCAGTAGCTTTTGTGCTTATCGCGAACAGACAGACAGACACTGTGGAGGACTTTGTTTTATATATGTAGTGATAAATCCTCTATTTAGTTGGGTTAAATGAGTAAATACACACGTGTTAGTAGTATATAAAATCATTTATCAAGAGCCTCTATCTTGTCTCTTCTTACTTTTTCTATTAGTCCTCTACGATACGATTAAAATTCTATTTTATGCTGAGCAACTGTTATCAGACTTCCACAACCCAAATACTAGGTAATTACTCCACCCTAATAATTATCCGTAAAGATTAGCACAGATGTTCAAATGACAACCCGGACTGACGGCTTTACATGTTCTCACAAGCAACAAGGGTGGTCATATATCCATAGAGTGGTCTAGCTGAGTACAGTAGGGACAGTAGGGAGTAGGTTAGCTCAGATATTACTCTCTGTAAGCTAAAACGGGCCTATGCATTACACTGTTATAACAGTATATGTATAAGTGTGTGTGAAATTGTAAATATTTTGATTTAATTGTTATGTGTGAGTTTGTAGTGAGAGGCGGTTGTTTAGTCTAAAATGAATATGTATGAAGATTTTCCCTCGCAAAAGAATAACAGAGTGTTTTGTATCGGGAAAATACACCATGGCTACTCTCCTCCAATACACCGGCCTGCGTTTCTCTATGGACTAGAATTTCTATTACCGTACAACGAACCTCTTTATGTTTATATCTCTCACTAATTTTCTTAAAACTTTCGTAATATTTTAAGATTATGCTCAAGTCGAGACATAAATATATAAAAATATGACGTCAGTAAGATGAACTACCGTTGATAGAGCGAGCCCGTGCCGAGTGAACGTCACAGCTGAGTATTGCTCATTTAATATAAGTAGACTTATCGCTATCTCAGATGTAATAAAACTTTAACACAGCTAAACTGAGAACCTTAAATCTGAGAGACGTAGACGTACTTTAGTCAGAGTTAGGTCAAACAGACTCAAACGTTATGCGTAGTCATAGTTTAAGATATTTCTGTCCTTGTTGAATGTCATAAAATAAAAAAATAGAAATAAAACCATTTTAATCTTTCTTTATGTTTTGTCTTGCCAAAATGACTTTACTCTACCTGATGGACACTATAAGTAAACTCCAAGAGTGGTAGTCACCATACATATTGCGAATGAAGACAGTGCATCATGGTGACTCATGGTAGCTTAGTGATACTCCTGCATCATTGGGCCTCCGGTTTTGCATTCACCAACGGAACGCGACAGCACGAACGCCGTTATTTTGTCTCGATCTTCTGTGCGAGGGTAGTACCGTCGTTCGAGCCCGCCGAACCGGGCTGAAATAATCGTGGCTCTACTTCCTACGTGAATAAAAATAAACAGATTCTTACTAAAATTTGCCCATATTGTTTTCAGTCTATTTCATTAGTTTACTTTTTGCGGTGACGTATCATGTCGATCATCATCATACCAACTTTACTAGTCCACTGCTGGATATCTATAGGCATCTATAGACCACTATTTCTATCTCTTACGATCTAAAACTCTCTATAGAATTTTGAAAAGAGTAGCCATTACTTTATTTGCCAGTGTTCTTCTCATAAGGTTCTACGCACTTAGGAAACTGGAAGTTATAGATCGACTCAAGCGGGTAGTAGATTTTGTTGTTTTCACCTAATTTATCTTAACAATCCAGTACATTCTGTGGCGTTTGCTTGCCACTCTCTCAATCAAATGATTTTTAACTATAGCTTTAATTTAACGTTCACATGTGTCACTTAGTGTCGAATAAATTATTTTGAATTTAGATTGTAATGATGGTCTATAAAAGAAATCAATACGTGGTCTGAATCGAAACTTTTAAAAGTTTAATTTGATTGGACTGTATATATTCGTATTTCATATTGATAGTTTCATTTTAGAATAATTTATTATACTCTGCTATCAGAAGCTCAATTCTCCCAATAAGAATTATATATAATATTCTCAATCCCGCAAATGTCATATAAGGTAAAGACATTAAAAATCATAACCTGCATAATATTTTATATGACTTAGTAACAAAATATTGTAATAAAAATTCTCTTTGTAATGCAAACGAATGTGCTATATACATTGAGATAAGTGTACACAGTATGTAATGTGTATATGTGTTCGTGACAGGAGTAAGTGGTACTCCTACAACCACAAATTTAAATGCTCCAACAAAAACTTGTGGTCATCACACGTATACATAACACGGAAACGCTTTAGCTAGGCCACTATTAGACCGCATTCATACGTCGGGGCTTTTAAAACTGGCTGTAATTTGCTTCTAAATGTCCCATAGGGTAGTAGTTATTTGAAGGACTTAATGACTACCGTGGTTGAGGTAAAATGTAGTGAGTGACTTTCTATTTATTTTTAAATTAGCTATTGATTGGGAATCGCTCGTGTGGTTATTTCTTATTTAAATTTGAATACCTTATTCTTTTTTTTATGGATGGAGATGGAAAGTGGTCAACATACTCATTACGAATGCAGACAATGCAACAATGTAGCACGGTGATCTACACCATGGAGGCCTAGTGATGCTTCTGCATCATTGGGCCTCCGGTCTCACCAACGAAATACAACAGCATGAACGCTGTCGTTTTACGTTGATTTTCTGTGCGAGGATAGTACCTATAGTTTGTGCTTATTTAACTTTTTCTTAGTGGATCCGTGAACTGCACTGTTAACCTAATAATGATTTACGCGGTCATTACGTCGCTTTCGACTGCACTATGAATCAGCCAGGGCAAGTCATTACGTATGAAGATGTACGAGTACTAAGTACATCCTAGGACTCCGAGGACTTGTGTCTTATTCTATCGAGAACACAAGAAATCGATTGTATCAATGTAAAGCTGATACGGTTTCCTTTTTCTCTCCAATAATCCCTTATACAAAACACTTGAATAGCAGTGTACTAAACCGGGTGTAGAGATTACAGTCGACAGGCACTTGACTACGTTCGTTACAACCGAAGTAAACCTTTATGCTCAGCAATGGAGCAAGCAAACATTCTTTGTACTTATCTTAAATCCGGTTCAAAGCGCTTATTTTCTTTCTTATTATCGAAGAAAATCGCTTAAACGATGAGTTCATAGTTTATTACAAGCTTTTATTTAGTTTTAAGTCCCGATATTTGTCTGGCATTTGTTTAGTTTTATAATCAAATCTTGCATAACTTGCATTTCAAATTAACTGAAATTTGAAATTTGCTTTTAGTTCTGATGACAATGAAATTATTTGTTATCGGTATTATTATTAATCTTAAATTCCGCCGTAACAAAATGGTGGTATTTTTATGATATAGGAGGCAAACGAGCAGACGTATCGTCTGATAGTAAGCATATTTCTTAACAACCCACCCAATGTGGGTATCAAATAAAAGGGCTTAAAGTTTTTTTATTAACAAGTAGTAAAAGCTTGTTTTTAAGAAAAAACTTTTAAATTAATCACTTGTTTTTATTTCAAATATTTGAATTCCAAATTTGGGAGAAAAATATTGTTTCCATATCTAAATTAACCTTGGCTATTTAATATAAACAAAAATCTTTAACTACAAAATTTTGATCTAAAAAAATAAAACAATATGATGTTTAAGTCAATTTAGATTAAAGTCTTTAAACAAAAAGGTTTGCATTTGATTAAAATTTACAACGCAAATTGGTTCGGAAACTCACTCGTATACATAGGCCACATTAACTGACATTCCTTTGTCACAGTCTAATCACCATAAATATTTTATCTCGGCCGCGACCAAATTGCGAGAGCTTGACTTGTTTCAGCTTGTTAATTTACATTATGTGTTTGTTTTACACAATGGTTGCGGGTGCCTACAGATTTGCACGATTTAACTACAAAGGCTAACAGAAACGGACGAAATGTATGACGTAGGCTGCCACGTGTGTTATTCTGTAATACAAGAGCATATTTATTTATTTTTTCTTTCATTTAAAAAGACAACTCCCGCATTAGGAATATAAATTCCTGTGTCGCGGAGATCTTTACAAACATATATGAAACGGACACAAAGTACACCCAGACTTAGAACAACAATTTATGAATCACACAAAGTGACCCACAACACTTGACGCAGTAGAAAGCGGTGTGGCGACCACTGAAGCCACTANGGCGTTGGCGATGTCTAACGACACCGCCAACACCACGCCGCCACAGCTCACCGCCTCTTCGGTCACGGCCCTCAGGCGCATCACGGCATCGACCGTCGAACGCCCCTCTCGGAACCCGAATTGGGCGTCCGACAGGTCGGGGCCCACCTCGCTGAACCACTGAAGCCACTAGGCCAACCGAATAGTCAAATAAAATATATATTAACACACTGATATAAGTTCTAGTTAATTTAAATAAGTTAATTTTATTAAATCACTTATAATTATTCGAAACATTTATTTATTTCAACTTCTATAAAGGTGAAGACTGAAAATGATAGTCTAGGGCCATGTTTTAACGGATATAATAAGTTCCAGATAGCTTATCTGATATATGTTTTGACACAATCAATGTGAAAATTACCTCAAATTATCTGAAAGCTATATATAAACAGGGTCATATCGACAACCATTTTGTGTCCTCGCCTATATGGAAGTTGATATAGACAAATGTTTTGGACAAATCCTGGGTTGGGTGTAGTGTGACGTAACTTATTTATGACCGGTGATAATGGGCCGGGCTTAAAATATTTGTCATTACTCCAATAAGAAAAACTTAAAATATTAAATAGGAGTCATCATATTCTTCGATGGAATTGCTAAAAGTAAGAATAATAAATTATATACTTATGTCGTACGAAAAGTAGTTTGATAGGTAGAGATCCTTGTTGTATTGATACTAAGAAATCGGTTTCTAGAAATCCACCTCAAGGATGAATTGAAACGTCTTTTAAAAAACTATATCTGTTAAGATATAACATAAGTGTTTGACAACCTAGACAAGTCTTTGGACCTTATATCTTTATTCTACGTAATAAGAAAAACATTTCGGTATTTTTAGAACCAATTTCATTGTTAGATATCGGACCTTAGTTAAAAGACTACGTCTATATAGAACCCACAGTTGAAGAAGAAGGCTTGTTTTATTTTAAATTAATTATTATCGTATTATATCGAATGAATTTAGAGCCCTCTCATTAATGAAACTTTGAGTATTTAGTGTCAAAAATGATGATGAAAAATCTAGATTTTTCTATAGACGTCTGCATTTTATTTAAAATAAAAGAATAACTGTATAATCAGTAATTAAAACAACTTGACAGCTTGTTTTAATAATATTATTGAATATAAATGTAACTAACGTAATAAAATTCATTCTGCACATTGACAATCTATTTCGAATATACAACTTAAATCATACTCAATATAATCTATAAGGTAAACAATAACAAACAATTCTATTTGAACGGATTCAAAGCAGGGCTTGTTGCGATTGCCAGACAAAATATAACGTTAATGAATAATTGGATTAGCAGGGCCAAAGTCAATGAAACAGTGTTGTATTCGCGTTCAGTCTTTATAAATACAAATTTGTTTATGTGATTTGCTTTGCTTTGAACTGCTTTGTTTATTCGCCAGTTAGTGAAATCACAATATGGGGTTCGTTATGTGAGGGGAAGAATATAAATATCTTTATACTAAATAAGCGTTTTCACGTGGAGTTAAAGAAACCGATCCATATATACAATAATACTCGACTAGCTCTGCTCATTCTATCAGTATTGTCGATTTAGTAAGTCGCTGCTGAATCAATAACTCGAAAGTACGAATAGCGTGCTGGTTTAAGTGGTTACCTCACCGTTTTCCACTACGCTGAGTGTACCGTGTTCAAACCCCACATGAGTCAACACTTATGTGGGATCCGCAAATTGATGTGCTGAGTCCGGATGTTATTTGTGGCCGTTACATGTACGTTTGTTAAGTCTTCCGCGAGACAGGACTGCATATGTACTATGTGAATATCTGGATCTGTGGGGAATTATATTTTAGGAAAAATTATAATAGCAAGATATACATATCTATATGTGCGTAAATACGTTTGGCCTTAACCCTCTCATGAGAGGAGACCCGAGCCCAGCAGTGGGACATTATGGGTTGTTCATTGATTGATTGATATATTTGTAATATATAAAAACTAGGATCTGTCCTAAAACTCTCTCTTTCTCTTACTCTCCTTCTCTGGAAAGTGGCGTAATGTAACATTTTAAAGAAATCAATTGTTTGCATGGAAACCTTCTTGATTGGACTGATACAACCTTAAAGAAATTACTGATACTAAGCGACACTTCAGATGGCTTTCATTGAAAAAGTGAAGTTACCAGAAACCCTATTCACTCTAAATACAAAGTTCGGGGGCAAGTAATCGGCCTAACTAGGATTATTTTTTAGAAAATGCGTCAAACAAAATAAGTAAGTATATGTGCTGGAAAGCCTCTGCTCCAGTTTTTTGAGAAATTGCGTTACATTTTCTTCTCTTCTCGATGAATGGGCTCTGATTATAATTGTTTGTGATAAAATTGATCGTTATTGTGAATACATAGCAGAGAAGATATAGAACTAGGTACATAACTGTTTTGAACAAAATTGAACATTACCATTTTCGTAGTAATATGATTCATTATTACTTTTTGTTTATCATAAAAATGTATAAAAAAAACAGCTAAGTGCGAGTCGAACTCGCGCAGAATGGGTTGCATACCATTGTCTATAAATTTAAAGCATGTATTCCCTGAAGGTAAGCGATTACAGCCGCCCATGGACACCCGCAACACCAGAGGTGTCACAAGTTCGTTTCCGGCCTTGGGTGATGGGAAGGGGGAAGAGGGGAAGGGTTGGATCACTCACTCGGTGAAACACAGCGCATGCGCTGTTTCACACCGGTTTCCTGTGAGGCCGTGGTTTCATTCCGGTCGAGCCGGCCCATGCATGCCAAAGCGTGGCTCTCCCACGGTAAATTCTCTCGTGTGTTATATTGCATTATGTAATGAGTACTGCGTATGTATGGCCAGCAGTATATGCAATGGGCTGATGATAATAGAGATGATGTGTAGTTATGACAGTAATAAATATGAATAAAAAAAAACAGGTTCTAGATTTAATAAGACATTATTATACTTAATTAGGCACTTCTACGAAAAAGTGTGGTGCTCATAGCCCAGTTGCACTCGGTGATTGGAAACAATCGCCGAGGGTAAGCAATGGCAGCTCGGTCAGTAGCTAGATGTGTGACCGCTGGAGGCACGACACTGTGAGCGTCTCCATGATTCAGAGGTCACGTTAAGTAGTCGGTCTCGGTTGTTATCATAGAATAACAGTTGTGAAGCTTAGTTGACAAGATGACGTAGCCACAATGTAGTCTTGCCAGTCCCCAACCCGCACTGGGCCAGTGCGGGGATGTATGGCTTTACCCCTCTCTTGAGAGGAGACCCGAGCCCAGCAGTGGGACGTTTTGAGTTACCTAATGTTGATGTCGATGACGAAAAATTTCTACGTCATAATGGAATTGTATTTTTAATAGTTATTTGTGTATAAATTCTGAATATCTCACAAAAATATATTCACGATTTTTATTTCTCGTTTTACGTCAGTCACGGGCATAACTTTCAGAAAGAATTACATCGCGTGCTTCAATAAACTTCCAGATATTCAAAGATGAAGTTATAAAAAATATATACAATATTATTAAAAATGTACTAGCTCATACTAAAAGAAAGTAAAACAACACAGTTATTGTTTTAACTCTTTCGGTGTAAACTCTTTTAGTCGGTCGAGAATTTATTTCAAACCAAGGGAAAATGGTTGTGATTAGCACAATCATTTGTTCTGTGTATGTGTGTAATTGGCCAAAATATGTATTCCTGAATATATAAGTGTGTATAAAGACATTTAAATAACTTGCCTGATAACATCAAGCAAATTATTATACAACAACAAGTACAATCTCTGCCTAATTTGGATAGGTAGCCGACTAAAAACGAAGGTCCTTTCTTCAAATGTCCGACCTAGATCCTAAACTGTGAGTACAATTTTATTTATTGAATGTTCAATGTTTTAATTATTCATCTCCTCCCCCATCCTCCTCCTCATCCCCCAAAAGCCGGCAACGCACACGTGACGCCTCTGGTGTTGCGGGTGTCCATGGGGGGCGGTAATCGCCTACCATCAGGCGATACGTCTGCTCGCTTACCCTCTATTCTGGAAAAGAAATGACTCAAAAAGATATACTTCTGAGTTTTTTTCGGTATTTCTGCACAGAGCAAGACTTAAAAAATGAATGCCGGCGTCCTCTATCTGTATAGTCTGTAAAAGATTTACTCACAAAAATAATAATTATTTATTATACAGGACATGACTACCAAATGTGAGACCTGTTTTTTTATTATTGTTTTCTCACAATGTGCAAATAATATCTAGAAAGAAATTCTATCTCATTACAAAAGCAAATAAGCCATGTCGTCATTCAACACATTCATTTAAACAGTTCATAAAACAGTGACAACTTTGTTTATGTCAAGGCTATTAAGTTTCAGTACATGTACATTAAACCTGAGTGTACTTTATAACCTACCGCCTCTATTCTTCAGGTTACTTTGTGTTTACAAATTGATTTGATCTGCGCTTTAATGAACAACAGTCATATTGAATAGCAATGCGCAATGAATATCGAATAGTCAAGACGAAAATATCCTAATTTGAAATTTAAAAAAAGAAAATATCCTAATTTGTTTAAAGAGCCTATATTTAGACATTAACTTTCATCTTTAATAGTGTTCTTAACATTTGAGACTTTTCGGTGTTCTTTTCGGTGCTAGAAATGTGTACTAGGTTTTACGCGCTTTGTCGGTTATCGCATCAAAGAGAAGCCTATGTCCCTCCTCAAGAATCAAAGTACCGCCCATGCCAAATTTCATTGAAATCGATGCAGTGGTGTGGCTGTGAAAGTAGGACAGACAGACAAACAGAGTTACTTTAGCATTTATAATATAAGTACGGATTAATTTCAAAATTAATGTAGGCTTCAATTAAATTATATTATTTTAGAAACAATGGAATAGTGGCCCTTTTCGTAACTTTTAGTCTATTATGTATAACTGCGATATAAGCATATTAATGTACAAAAAGGATATGTGAAAGTATTATTTATTTTATATTTTAGGAACCTTTACTGTTTTTTTGCTTTTATCGGCAGTGGCAGAAGTTGGAATTCTACACATGACTGTGACACCCCACTTCTAATATTTTAAAACAAAATTAAAAACGTACAAACAATATTTTTTTTAAATCATTAACTTTTCATCGGCTATCGAAATGAAATCGTAATAAAACCGCATTATTTCTGACTGGAAAGGCTCGGAAGCGAATATAAGTGAATGTGTTCGGGAACAATTATTTCCCGAAGCCGCATGATAATCCGTCGCATTGAGTCACGAATAATCGTGCCTGCAATTAACGCGAGCATGTTTCATCTTGAATCTTTGTCGGTTATATTACTTTTAATAATCTTTAGGTAAGGTATTTAATTTCTTTACTAGCAGCCGGCCCCGGCTTCGCTCGCAAGTCATAATAAAAACATTTTGAAAATGTGTTTATTATGTAAATATAGCCTATGTTACTCCGGAATGATTTAGCTTTCTAATGGTGAAAGAATTCTTCAAATCAGTTCAGTAGGAACTGATTTGAAGAATTCTTTCGCCTATTCAGTGCAAACAAACAATCAATCATATCTTTCCTCTTTACAATATTAGGATAGATGATATATCGATTGTAATGCGGATAATCACCCAGGATAAAATAATGATAAGTTAATGAACATTACTTCTCTGTCTAGATGTGACTATCTCTGTTTGCCCCTGTGGCGCAGTGCTTGAGATCTCCGGTTCTATGCCCGGGTCGGATCAATTGTTTGTATGATCTGCAAATATTTGTTTCAGGGTTTGGGTGTTTTCTATAAAATGTAAATATAATATGTATATAATAAGTCGGTTCAGGCCCAGATAATTCATGGCCAAACCGATACGAGGACCGAGTCGACCACTATGGAGGCGCCGGGGAGCGGCCCGCGACGAGGCCCATGAAACAACAGGGCCTCCGTCTTGTCCAGGGCCACCCGCAAGCCCAGCGCCTCGATGCGCCCGACCACCAGAGAGACTCCCCAGGTGGCCAGGCACGCCACCTCCTGGAAGTTCGCCCCCCGGGCTGTGACCAACGTGTCATCGGCGTAACAAATTACGCCCAGCCCGGGGGGAGGCGCTCTCTAAGGACCCAGTCGTGCCCCACGTTCCACAGGAGTGGTCCTAGGACAGCCCCTGCGGAACGCCGCACGACATGGGTCGCCGTCTCAAGGCGCCCCCTAGTTCTCGTACACGACGGTACGCTCCTCTAGATAGTCTGCCACCAGCCACCTCAGGTACTCTGGCACCCCGTGGTAGTGGAGTGCTTCCCTGATGCAGCTGAATGGCAGACTATTAAAGGCGTTGGCGATGTCTAACGACACCGCCAACACCACGCCGCCACAGCTCACTGCCTCTTCGGTCACGGCCCTCAGGCGCATCACGGCATCGACCGTCGAACGCCCCTCTCGGAACCCGAATTGGGCGTCCGACAGGTCGGGGCCCACCAGTTGTCTAGTACCCATAAAGCAACCTCTGCTTAGCTTGGAACTAGATGGAGTTGTATGTAAGATGTCCGAAATATTTATTTATTTATTATTACTCCAAGTGATTGTTGCTGAATGTCCAAACTCTCCAAGCAGATACTATTGAATATATATCTGATTACCTCTTTTGTGATTTACAATCACGTCTTTAGGATATTGGATCATATAATTATGTTTTAACAAGTTTATTAACATTTTAAAAATGTGAAAATTAAGCACAACAAGTTCTACTACACATTCGTTTGTTCAGATATTGTCTTTTTCTTGTTTTAAAACCAAATCTTCAGAAATGGCTGTCCTAATTCTTTGTACCTTTTTACCCTTATATTTGCTTTTTTATACGACATAACTTTGCCGAGAGTGTACACATCTGGTCGAACCTCTGCCGTTATGTAAGTCACGTGAAGATCATAAAGCTGGCTGCTAAATTAAATTCATAAGCATGTACCGCGTTAGGGCCGCTGCCTTCCAATACCTGAGTCATGGGAATTAAGCTTGTTAAAAAAAAAGTTTTGCGGTTCGTGTATTAATTTTTGAAATGCTATTCAGTAATTGAAGGTACATACTGCGGTTTTATATTGTAATAACGAGGAAAAAGAAAATTAGTGAAGAATTGGAACAGAATAATACAGTTGAATCTATAGATTAATACAGGAAGTAAAAACTTAATTCCATTCTTAACGAAAATTATACGAACGTTGTGTCTTTGACACAGTTGAAGTTTATTCAGAGGAGTCCAAAAAGTAAAAACATATTATTATTAAGGCCGAACGTCAACCACTGGGCATTCATAATTAATTAATTAAATAAGAAAACGCGGATGATGATCTTTTATCACCATCGATAGTATTTTTTTGCAGACCAAAAATATTCAACAAGAACTATTCTTGTTCAGCTGGAGACTTACAAACATATTTTCATGTAGTAAAACAACAATTAGTAGATTTCACAACGATGAGATGACTGCATAAGCCACTGCGCTTTCCATGCAGTGTATAAGGTAATATAGTCCAACCTTTAATAGTGTTAGCCGTGGAAATCATCGCGTTTAGTGTAGTTGGCATACATTCTCGAACTAAACGGTTCGGCTGTCCCTTCCAATGCCAAGTATTTGATTGATTTCTCACGGGCTGGGTGACCCCAACTCCATGACTATAAACCGCCTATTTTGAGTGATGATTCGAGCATTATTCATGACAACCCAGTTTCTTCAGGAAGCCTAGCAGACCATTTATGCAGCCGAGGACTTCTGGAAGTGACCACGGCGATCCGAGGTGCCTCGCCCGGTATTCTGCCACCCCAGGACATGCCATGATGACACGGGCGCTTGTTTTTTCCTATGTATGTCAAGTAATTTAAACCTGGAACTCGCTACTATTGCTCTTATTGCCCTCCTTCTGTGATCCCAGATCCCTCAAGCATAAAAAAGCATCTCACTAGGTCGCCATAGTGTGGGCTACTTTGCTGCATTGTCCGCATTCATAATGAGAATGGTAACCACCAGTCTTGGATTTTACTCATACAAGTCCCATTCTATCACGTTGAATAGAGTCATTTTGGTAGCTAATAATTAAAAGAAAGAATTTGCTACAGAATATGGGCCTCTTTTTAGAACAGAGATTACAATAATAATTATTTCCTTACAATTTCAATACTCTTTGATATTAAGGAATTAATTTAGGGTTTTCAGCAATTTGTTGTTAGATTACATAGCAACCAGTTCAGATATAAGTACAGCTGTACTTAAAGATCCTTCTTGTTAAGCCGAAACACGTGTCAATATCGAGCCAGCGGAAGATTGCGTATTACTTTAAATATACTCATTACACTCGGTAAGAGATGACTTTTTGTTTGTATTGATAACAGTGCTAGTTGTGTAAAGACATTCAAATGAGGCACGAGATTTAAGCTAAAGTTTTATTTGACGTTTCATAATATATTTACTTCCAGTTATTTTAATGGTAAAGGCAACTGACAGACAGATTTTTGAAAAAAATTGTGTAGCCAATGTGATCTTGGCTTTTATTAAGAATCTATTACAACCTCATTCAATAAAATTTGTTCAGTAGTTTCAATGCTATGGTGGTACAAACATACATAAACTGCCAAAACACTAAGTCAAGGCTTCACTGTAGTCGGTAAAAAGAAGCAATATTTACTCTTTTCTGTTAAAGGATACTTTTGTTGTAGAGCTAACTTTGAAATTTTATTTATGTATACAACTGTTGGCACGGTGTGCATTTTTTTTAGAGGAATATGGGGTAAACGAGCAGACGTATCGCCTGACGGTAAGTGATTACCACCGCCCACAACATTAGAGGCGTTACAAGTGTGTTGCCTACCTTTGGGATATGAGGACGGGGATAGGACTTCTAAGTTGGTTTATGGACTTCCGGTTTCCTTACTCACTCGATGAAACACCGCCGCGCAAGCACTGTTTCATACCGGCTTTTTTATGAGGCCATGGTACCACTCCGGTTGAGCCGGCTCATTCATACCGAAGCGTAGCTCTCCCATGGTTAAGTTTTTTAGAGTTTTTAAAGATAACTTACCACTGTGAATCCCGATTCACAGGGGACTTTACGAGTTTTTTTGAAAACAACATAAAGGACGCCCAGACTTGAAACAACAATTTGTGGATCATACAAAGTGGTTGTCCCATGTGGGGGTAAGACCCACAATGACACTATCCCATTCGTGCAGCAACATTTGAATGTTCTGATTCAGAGAGCGGTTTCAGTCTTCCTTTGTTAATTCTCGTGTAAGTTATATAAGTAAAGTCTTCAGTAGCAGCAGGATTCAGAGAAAGCTGTATTTACTTTGTAAGGTACAGTTAAATTGCATTACATTCGGGTTATAAGATTTGTCGAGATATAACGAAGTCCCTTTGCATTAACAAGACTCACACATAATTGAAGGTCTTTTTGAAATGTCATTCTTAACAAAAATTAAAATGGGCTTTTTATATCCTCTGTTGTAGTGGTAATGTATTTTTGGTAATGATGCATTTGTAATGATTTGTATATTATCTGAATTGTTTACTATTTCGAAAATCTGAAACGCGGTGTACAAAAAGCTTCCTATCTAACTAAAACTTAAGATAAGGTATTATGTTATTACTATAATAATTCGTATATTTAATTGAACTTTGTGTAAATAAATTAAGCGATCGTAATATTCAAATAGCCTACACAACCTTGTATAAACTTATCATTTCCACCTGTGAAGTTGTCTAGTTATATCGTTAATTTTAATGTATATAACCGTGGTACCTATATTTCGAATGAGTTCATGCATTTGCTTTTGATTTATGGCCATCGGAGAGCCACGACGTAAATATATGTGGACAGTAGCAATGGGGATATTTTTCAAATTATTCGTTCGTTCAGATTAAGTTATTTATATTTAAATTTAAAGAGCTTTGCGAGCAAACATGACGCCTGTCAGCCGTGTTTCAATGTTTTGAATTGTATATTATAGGTCTTGGTGTTAGGGGCATTCGATATGGATGTTTTGACACTTGATTTATAAAAAAAACGATATTGACGAAACAGAAGAAACTTTAAATTAATTAATTTTAATTAATTCAGTATGTTGAAAAGAAACGTTGCTATATTGTCTGTATGTCAATATTATAGAAAGTGTAATAAGTTGATAATAAAGGTTAAAACGACTATTATCGATAAACGACATTATCTTAGCACTTTTATGTACCCTGTGAGATTAAAATATTTAAACTAATGCGTTAGGTTAAAAATAATGTGACGATACAAACCTCTCTCATACAATGAGTTAAATAACATACGATACACAGGACAAATAATTTTACTCATCATTCGAACACAATAATATCATTTGGCCTGGACTACAACTATATTAAGCTCACTAACTCCGGGACACTAACTACTAGATCAATAGGGCCATAAGTATCGAAACATTGATTTAATGAGACAGTAAGATGAATGCTTTAAAAATAAGACAATGGATTCATTAAGCTCTTCATTATTCAGACTTTATACCGGAATATCTTAAAAATAACTTAGACATCTTTGTAGTAACGACGTATTTCATCGCTCAACGTCGTCAATTTGCGACATTTTTCTTCCAACTCAGTACAAAATTATGAACGCGCTTCATCAAGCGGAGTGTACATTAATTTTATGAACCTAATAAACTTCTAAAGCTCTATAAATTCAGTACAAGCAACCTGTGAATTAGCCTCTTGTAATTATTAAAGTGTAATATAAACGGGGTGGATGAAATGTGTGGCCTGGATTCTAATATACTATGCTGTAGTCTTGTGAACTATTAAACCAGGAATATACTTGTCTGCGGTAAGTTTTAGCGGGTATATTGGTACACCTTTAATACCTTTTAGAAGCGGAATGTATAGTTATTGAGATTTGATGTGACTGTGAAATTAATATATGTACTACTTTTTCGAGGTACGGCAGACTCAGTGCTGATTGTGGCGACTTCCACATACAGCGTCAACATAAATATATGACAACGCCATCCACCGAAGATACACTGAACTACGGAGTAACGTAGTGCACGAAGAAGCTACCAATCCTAAATCGCGCAATAGAAGTTCTCGCGCCGATCAACATATACACAACTTCCCAACATCAACCGTTGGGCAGTGGCCCGCCAGGCATGACTATCTCGCCTGGTCGGAGGATCCTCCCTTTGAGTTGGGGGAACATGTGACCCGTTCCTCCACACTGGTGACCCCGACGTGATTGGAAGCAGCCTTCAATAAAGCAGAGCAGCAGAGCCACTATAATGTTCACTCCCACAGCGAGTCTCAGCCAACCAGCAACCTCGGCCTCAACAGGGATACACCACATGCAGGAAGCGAGCGCTCCTGCCTGATTTACACCTACGGCCTCAACAGCGTCTAGGCACAGCACACTGCAACTACGGTCCATGTAAGCAGAGCATTTCTCTCCCGTCTATGCAGCAGCCAGCCACTACGCAGCAATCGCCCCGACTCACTGGGGACCTCACCACAGCACCGCGCACCGCATGCGATCCCGACTCACTGGGATCAGCGGACTTCAACGCCGACTCACTGGGACTAGCGGCATTCAGTTCCGACTCATTGAAACTTGCGGCACTCAGTTCCAACTCACTGGAACTACTCACTCCTGGCACTGGCAAGCTCCGCAACAGAGCACAGACTGCTGACTCATCAATCGATGTGATGTGGCGACTTCCACATACAGCGTCAACATAAATATATGACAACGCCATCCACCGAAGATACACTGAACTACGGAGTAACGTAGTGCACGAAGAAGCTACCAATCCTGCATCGCGCAATAGAAGTTCTCGCGCCGATCAATATATACACAACTTCCCAACATCAACCGTTGGGCAGTGGCCCGCCAGGCATGAATACCTCGCCTGGTCGGAGGATCCTCCCTTTGAGTTGGGGGAACATGTGACCCGTTCCTCCACAGTGGTGACCCCGACGTGATTGGAAGCAGCCTTCAATAAAGCAGAGAAGCAGCGCCACCATAATGTTCAGGCACTTGGCTGCCTATTTATGATAATACAAGCTGAGCCCCGCGGTGTCACCCGTGGTACAAAGATATTGTGTGAATTGCATCTTTATAAATAGTAGCCTGTGTGTTATTCTGATGCATAAGCTATGGTATTGTAAAATTTCATTAAAATCCATTCAGAACTTTTTACGGTGAAGAGTAACAAACCTGCATCCATACTTTCAAACTTTCCCTTTTATAATATTAGTAGGATTTCAGACTCTTAGCTCGAAGCTAACGCTTAAAATATGAAAAAGTAATGCCAATATTCACTCTAGCTCTCTATCAATCTCAGTCTGCATAATTTAAACATTCAATACTAATAATTATTCAGTAAAATGTATAGATTTAGATCAGGAACATCATTCTTCATTATCCTCTTATGATAATTACCTAATAGTAATTGCGACGGTTGCTATGCAATCCGATAACATCAAACTTGATTTCTAGTATTTTATTCAGATGTCATTTATACTAGATTTTATTTACTTATATTATCATACCAACTTACACAAAAAAACTGACGTTGGAACAATGACATATTATTTTCGTTATACAGTAAAAAAGTACAAAAGCAGTCAAATATTTCACCAGATCCGTCGGAACTCGAATTATTTATATTTAGTACTATCCGAATTCTGCGGTTGGATTTTTTCCCTTTAATATCATATTTTGGGCACGTCCCTCTCAGAGTAGGCCACACGAAAATTCATAACTCGGCAATATTGCGGAGGCTATATTGAAAAATAGTTATTTAGATTACCGTTGAAACCATGCCGGGAGACGAATGGTATTCGCTGGTTTTATTTCTGATAACATTCTGTGGGTAGTTGTAATAAAATTTGTCATGAATATTTAGTTTCGTTTCCGCGGTCAACCCCAGCAGGCTGGCAAATGATTAAGATAAGATATTCTTTTGATTATTTTTTATTTGTGTATCACCAACTTAAGATCAAATTGAAATCACTCATCATTGTCATTTTTTCTCCTTACTTATTGGTTTAGCGTTAGAAAACATAATTCCATAATAGTTACCGTTTGTTTGCATATGTACCTATGTCCGGATATAAGAGCCGACGTTCAAACATAGAACTCCTTTCACCACGTTTTGCTAACACTCTCCTGTCGTTTAAAGGATATGTATGAGAGAATGGAGCCTTTTTAAGATCTAAAATTTACCACAAATCTATTGTGATGTTTAAGTTGACTTTAAACAAAAAGTACTTAAAAATCTAACACTCCAAAGTGATATGACACTTTTGCAATAATCTTTGAGAAATACAAAGTAATGAAGTTAACAATAACAATCAAAATGTAATCATTTGGTAAAAAATCTAACACTTCATTATCATAGAAAAAACATACGTGACCTCAAAGTATCATCACTGCTCACCGTGGCCGATATAGAGAAACTGAAAAGTACAGTACCTTTGACTTTGCACAGTAATGTAAGTGTCCCGTAGTTCAATGAGTGCCTCTCGTAAAGAACACAGGAACACAATGTCTTTCTCTTAATAGAGACGGTAAAACAAGTTAATGGATAAATACATTCTTAGAATTGTTCCGTTCAGCAGTTTGAATTTGCGAAGGATTACTTGATTTCGTCTAAGCTGATTTTTTATTTGAATACTTTGCTTACACTTAATATCGTTTTAGTAATAACTAACCTTGAATACTGATGAGATTGACATCAGATATTCAAAGATATAAGATATTTAAAAGGCAAATGTAAAAAATAAGGTACACATCCTGTCCTTTTTATATTTTATTTTGAGACGGCGCTATTTTGCAAGGAATATTTAAAATTAATGTCTATGATTCGGTACCCGTAGGAACAAATATTTTTTCGTTGACGAATGTGTTTGAAACATAGTGTCTACTGTAAATTTTAGTGTTATCTGAAGACCTAGCTACTAAAGCCTACTATTAACAACTTTTTCTTTTGTTTTAGGAACAAATGTGCAGATGTAGAAATGTAACGCTTAAATTCAAAGCACCAAAAATGAAGAGGCGCTCACTCACCACTGTACGGGAGGACCCTCAACCGAAAACCTACTGCAGCGACTTTGCTATATACACAATGGTGACAACCACAGCAGTGCTGAGCTACGTCAATGCATTAAACGGTGATTTCGTCCATGATGACATACCCGCTATTGTCACGAACGGGGATGTTGTCGGAACAAATTCACTGAGACAACTGTTCTTGGATGACTACTGGGGGATGCCGATGGCTGACGCTAACAGTCACAAGTCCTACAGACCGCTGACAACGTTGTCATTTCGGTGAGTATTTTATTATCTATATTAAAATGAAAAGTATTCTGTATTTTTGAGTGGTAAAAATGAAAATATTTCTTTTATATAAAGTCTTCAAGGATTCACTCTTTAAATTACAAAAGTTTTGACTACCTAACTGAAGTAATTTCATTTGTAATTATATTTAATTAGGTAGTGCTAAATATGTCATTATGGATCATGTGTTTACGACAAGGATCTTGTGTCAATTAGGGTGATTTTATGTACGAGTGTGTTTTAGCAACACACACATCATCATGAACAACCCATATTCTCCCACGGCTGGGCTCGGGTCTCCTCTATGGAGAGGGTTAAGGCTATAGGTCTCTACGCTGGCCAGGTGCGGGTTGGGGACTGGCAAGACAACGTCGTGACTACGTAATCTTACCGTTGGATGTTTTTAAGCCGCCCAAAGGATCTTTGATTGTCAATTTCGGTGATTTTAAATATGTTGTAGCTACTGCATCTCACATATAGCAATGAAAGCAAATATGAATTACTTGGGATCTAAAATAAAAATAAGTCATGATAATAAAGATTATTGATTACGATTCAATTCTATGAACTGGCAAACAGCACTTGCATTGGTGTTAAAATAAACCTTAATAAAGCATTTCAATAGATCTGAATACGTTTATGCCATTCTACGTTTAATACATTTTCTTGCTTTGCTAGTCAGCAGTACAAGTTTTTTTATGGAATATGGGGCAAACGAGCAGACTTATCGCCTGATGGTAAGCGATTACCCCCGCCCATGGACACCCGTAGCACTAGAGGCGTCACAAGTGCGTTGCCGGCCTTAGAGGATGGGGAGGGGGATGAGGGGAAGGGTTGGATTATAGGCCTCTGGTATCCTAATTCACTCCGTGAAATACAGCGCAGGCGTTGTTTTGCATCGGTGTGAGGCCGTGGTATCACTCCGGTTGAGCCGGCCCATGCATGCCGAAGTATGGCTCTCCCACGGGTTAATAGAGTTCCAAACAGCTAAAAATATTTATTTCAAGTGCTCTTAAAATATTTAGTGCAACCTCTTGATATTTTGCAGAGTCACGGAGTTGCTTCATTAAAGATATTTCAGTGTTAACATAATAATAAGCGCGAAAGCCCGGCGGCGATGTATACATATAAATAATTGATGAATTGTTCTCAGCATACTTCGTGTCTTGTTAATTTGTCAGCAATTTATTCAGTACTAGATTTTTACGTGCTTCTTCTCTTATTATTTTTTATTATATTCGATATACAGTACTTGTTAAATTAACTACCAATAATAAAGAATTACATTTTCTTTACTTGTTTTATATGAGAATTCCGTTATTTATGAACTGATCTGCAAAATTCTATTTCATTTGGATAAATTATTGACCCGTTTTATATCATTCAAAATAAAAAAATTCATCAAAGCTTAAGGGATGAAAAATACTTAACAATAAATGCTAAAACTGTTTTTAAATTTTCATCGCGCTAAAGAATCTGATATGCTACTAGCATATTAGATTCTTTAGCCTTGCGGTATTAGGATTGTTTGGATGCATAAATAATTATTAGTTTCATTAGCATTCAATGAAATTCAATATAAGGTTTTTTAAATTATTCACTGGTTTATCATACCACGAAAATATCATTTCCATTCGCTACATATAGTTATATATTTCACTGAGCACACATAAACAAGACCGTTCAAATAAGCTTAGAACTGCGGAGTTAGTTGAGCTTAGTACGTGAATAGTTTTAGTTTGTAAAGTCTCTGTTTATAAACAGGACATTAGAGAACCTCAAATAGAAGTAAAATATGTTTTTAGTGAAATAGAAATAATACCCGTTTAATCGAACTTTGAGTGATATTTTTCGGTAAATTTTCTAAGCATGCTGATAATTTATCACTCCCGAAACCTCTTGCATACTAAATTTCATGAAAATCGTTAGAGCCGTTGCCTAGATGCTAGTTTAAAGTTATAAGATAGATTTATGTCACTCAGTTAAGTCCGTCACAAAGCGATACAGATAACTAACTACTACAATTGAACTTTCACATATGTATCCTAAACCTGGTTGTAGGTAATATGTGAGTATATTGAAACATCACACACACAAAGATAGGCATATGAATTGCTCAAAATAAGAACATTACGGTATGACTGTACTTACATATGGTTCTTGACTTTATCCTGTAGGCTGCTAAGCATGACGTTAACTTATACTTAAAATACCACGGCCTAATAGAAGATTGCTGTTGTGTGTTAATGTGATATGGCCTTTACATAATTGTCATTCCTTGATCATCATCATCATCAGCCTATCGCAGTCCAATGCTGGACATAGGCCTCTCCAATTTCACGCCACTTAGTTCAATTCTCGGCTTCTCGCATCCACCTCCTACCGGCCGTCTTACGCAGATCATCACTCCACTTGGCCTGTGGACATCCCTAAGCTTAAGTTTTCCAAGACGCGGTCTCCACTCAAGAGCCCGTTACCCCAACGGTTATCAGTTCTGCGGCTAATATGGCTAGCGCACTGCTTTAGCTCATTAATCCTGTGGGCTATGTCGATGACCTTGCTTCTTTGCCGGATCACCTCATTTCTGATGCCTTAGCACAGTCCACAAATACTAGGCACAGGGTCTGATTATATTCTTCTGTTTTCTGTATAATCTGCAGCACTATGTGGATGTGGTCTATGGTGCCATATCCGCTCCGAAATCCAGCTTGCTCCGGTGGTTGGAATTCGTCGAGTCTTCGCGCCAGACGGTTCGTTATGATTCTTGAGAACAGCTTGTAGACGTGACTTAAAAGGGAAATGGGTCGATAGTTCTTCAACTTAGTCTTGATATCTTTTTTGAGTAACAAGATGACCACACTTCTACCCCACCTCTGAGCCGAAAGATATTAGAAAATTTTCTAATGTGTCCGACGAAATAGAGTTTTTTTGTCTGACCCTTTTTACAAAAATATATAAAAGTTCTTAGCATAGGCATTTTAAATACAAATTTACATTTAATTGTAAATAATTGAAATAAAGTTCACAAGCTTCTTCATGCACCGATGTTTTAATACAATAATTACAACCATGACCAGAATACTATGCCTATGACACAAATGTCTGACACGGCCAAGTTGCTTCGTCAATTTCAATGAGATTTGGCATAGAGATACTTTGATTTATAAGAAAATACATAGGCTACGTTTTATCAAGATGGTCGACAACACACGGGTGAACGGGTAAAAGTGAGCTTAAAATAAATTCCATTATGTACTTACGTGAAATAAAGAAAAAAGTTTGAGACTGTCATCTCCACATATGAATACGCTTTAGTAATCCGGATTAAGCAGCGTTTATCTTTGCTTTCAGACTTAGGATTTGATCGAGTGCAGAATCACATCTTATCCTAAGATCTTAACGCACGTACTTATCTGTACGTCTAGACTGTTTACGACAGCAAAACCTTTTTAAATATAATACCTATTGTAATATAACTGTGCCCGCCACTCGTCCTTTCTCAAGTATCAGCATGCTAAAATTTCATTGAATTTAGTGCATCGATTTAACCTTCAAAGCGTAATAGACAGATAGACAGACAGATTTAGTTACTTTCAAATTTATAATATAAGTTAGGATTACTCACAACTGACGTAAACCAAGTAGAAAGTTGTAATAATAAGAAATAAAAGCTCACAGTTTTTTACGTACATAGTACTTTAAATCAATACAACACAATGACAACTCCAATGTTGATGTACATTTTTTCTTATGTATAAAATTATGGAGTCGCGGTGTTTGCTACCAAAAGGCTGGAACGTTTTTTATTGAATTTTGTGTGCGCATCAGGTAGGTCTGTATCAGCCAAAATCTATTTTTATACCCCTAAATAATAAGGGTGACCCACCTACATTTTTTTAATTTTTATGGCAAATCAACGCTTTTATTAAATAACTTTTTTTACTTTAAATCAATATTTAGATATATTTTAAACGTTACGCAGCAGTGTATTCCTGCCGACAGGGCACAATACTAAATTACGATAGCGCGGCTAAAAGACGTTATCGCACAGTGGATATTCGCACTTTACCAAAATGTAAATTTATGGCGTTTTTTCGCGTCCCATATAATAATGGGTTGTGATATCTCTGCCTTTTGTTCGCATGTATCGATCATGTACTATTGTAAGGCGTCTTTATGGTTACAAAACCTTTTTTTTTCAAGTTGTTTCAGAAAATCTCTGAAAAAACCTTTTGTACAGATTCATATGCCTGTTAACAAATAAATTTGTTATATAATAAATAAATAAAAAGCCTTTTTATTTCCAGTAAATTTACAATGCTGCATATATCAGTATCGTTCTTATCCTATGTTATTAGTACTACTTTTTTTAATATAAATTCATGTAAATATATATCAGTATCTTAACAATGCCCAAGATTGTAAAGGTATGCATGTGGTTACCACTAAATATATATGCTTACACATATACGTATACACACACATACACACACACACCCACCCACAGAACTTAGTTCTTACATAAGTAATATTAACAGTCTAATACTAATTAATAAATTTTTGTATAGCCTAAACTACAAGTAACGTTAACATCTGTGTGTTTATAAGTGCAAGACATTTAAGATCATGTTATGACTATTTTTTCTATACGTAGGTATTCATAAAACTAATTTAATTTACTTATTAATCTACAGGAACCTCAGAATGGGTAAAGGCCTTCTCTATTGATGCCCATTTGTCTCCAGTCTGGACCAGCAATTTTTTTGATATCGTCCTTCCATCTTGTAGTAGGTCTTTCTCGTGCTCTTTTGCCTAGTGGGCTCTTCCTGAATATCACTTTTTGGTCCACCTAAGATCAGTTTGACGCGCAACATGTCCTGCCCACTTCCATTTCAATTTTTGTGCATTACTTACAGCGTTTGTTGCTTTGGTTATTTTTCTTATATTCGTGTGTCGTATTTTGTCAATCTTTTTAATTTGTTTCGGCAGTGAATTTCCATGTTTGGCATCCATATGTCAGGCACGGCAGGAGACTTGAGTTCATGACTTTTGTTTTAAAAGCTTGTGGCATATTATTTTTCGAAATTTGGTGTACATGGTATTTAAAAAAATATAAAATATAATAAAGATGATACATGTATAGAGCAACGGGTCACATGGTCCCTTCAACACAAAGGGAGGATCCTCCAGCCAGGCGAGGTGATCATATCTGACGGGCCACTGCTCAACGGTCGATGTTGGCGCTAGAATTTCTATTGCACGATGCAGGATTGGTAACTTCTTCGTACACTACGTTACACTGTAGTTCAGTGTGTTTTTTTAGGCGGCGTTTTCATATGTTTTTGTTGCCGCAGTATGTGGAAGTCGCCACACATGTTATCATCAACAACAGCCTTAAATAGTCTACTGCTGGACCTAGGCCTCGCCTTAAAAGAAGTTCTGGCCTTTTCTATCACGCTGTCCAGACGGATTGCTATTTGGTTTGTTTTAACTTTTCTTTCTATTCGCAGTGATGTTGTCTTGCGTCCTTTAGTCACTTACGATACTCCTGTGATAAATAGAAGTGGTATCACTCCGAATCCTTAATCTGTCACTATGCGGACAGTTTGGTACAGACTGTGGAAGAACAGGATTACATGTCCCTCCAACACAAAGTGAGGATCCTCCGACTATGCGAGGTGATCATGCCTGGTGGTCCACGGCCCAACGGTTGATGTTGGGAAGTTGAATATATGGTTTTGGCGCGAGAATTTCTATTGCACGATGTAGGATTGGTAGGTTCTTCCTACACTACTTTACTCCGTAGTTCAGTCTATAGATAGATAGAAAACTCTTTATTTGTACACGATAATACAGATATAAAAGAAAGTATAGAAAATGACAAATGTACAAAGGGCGGCATTATTGCCGAACGCAATCTCTTTCAGGCGACCTTAGGATGGATCATAAAGTAGAGGAAAGGAGGTGTATTTATTATTTGGTAGATGCATTGTCATAGGTATTTGTTGCCGTTGTATGTGGAAGTCACCACCCAGACTTACATTTCAATGTATCTCTTACAATAAGCATATGTACCAATAAGTTATCTACTATAATAAAAACCTTATTCTCGTATATGTATATACATTTAAACTTATGATATAACTTCGCAAAGTATTCGATTCCTTGGCAATAATTTACTCAACCAAAAATTTAACGATGTTAACATCTTTTTTGGATACAGGAAACATCAAGGTTATCCCTTTATGAAGATCTCATACAAGTTGTATACGGCATGATATAAAGTTATTTTTATTACGAGTTATATAGCTGTTCAATTATATGTTAATATATAAGTAGACATACAAAGCAAAAAATCGTCAAGTGTCATAATATAGTTTTAATAAGATGAGATCATTCTAAAGGTAAAATATAAAAATTATACTAGCAGACTCTACGAACTTCCCACCGCTATATTTAATTTTTCGTGAATATTTTCTGAATTTCTTTGCTGACAGTCATTATCTCCTAACTAGAAGCACAGAAGTATGCTTTTTTACTTCTAAAAGGAACTAGCTTGGTACAAGTATTTACTCGGTTTTTTCACAATTATCAAAAACATTGATTTCATTCTTTTTTTACATATAGACCTACCAAAGTGATCCTACTCTGCTTGATGGAAAGCATAAGCGGAATTCAAAGTTTTTTTTATGGTATACCTAACAATCGAGATGACGTATCGCCTGATGGTAAGCGATTACCGCCGCCCATGGACACCCGCAACATCAGAGGCGTCACAAGTGCGTTGCCAGGCCTTTTAAGAAGGAATACGGGAAGGAATAATAATTCTTTTATTGAAGGTTTAAAGGTCGTATTGGTCCGGAAATACCGCAGGCGACAGTTCATTCCAAAGTCTTGTTGTGCAAGGCAGAAAGTTCCTTGAAAAGCGCACGGTGGTGGACTGCCAACCATCTAGATGATGGGGATAAAATTTCTGTTGCGAAGAACGATGGCGGAAAGAGGCGGCAGGAATCAGCCGGAATAATTCCTCGGAGCACTCCCCATGGTAAATGCGGTAGAAGATGCACAGTAAAGCCACATCTCTATGCAGCGCTAATGAGTCTAGCCGAATTGAAACTTCCTGGAAATCGACGATTCGAGTCGCTCTCCGTTGAATGCGGTCCAAGGGAAAGGGCTGGTATTGGGGTGCCCACGCCCAAAGATGGGGACAGTATTCCATTTGAGGCCGGACCTGCGCCCTATAAAGCAGAAGGCGGTGGGATGGAGTTAAATACTGTCTCGATCTCTTGAGCAGACCGAGCTTCTTCGAGGCCAATTTGGCCTTACCCTCCAAATGGTCACGAAACTGGACTTCGCTCGATATGTCGACACCAAGTATTCCAATATTGGCTGAGACAGATAGGAAAGTATCTTCAAAACGAGGACATACGACCCACTCCAGTTTTTTAACAGTGAACGCGCAAACTTGTACCTTTGTGGGGTTAAATTGGACTAAATTAAGTCTATCCCACTCTGAGATCTTTGTTAAGGAGGTCTCACTTCAGACACAAGTTTGTTTCGACTCTCAATGACGTTTTCCCGAGAAATATTGGTGTAAAGGGCATCGCTGGTGCTGTCATCATTATCAGTAGTTATTTTAATATTAAATATTGTGTTTTATAATATAGATTTGATTGCAATATTGTAAGCACAAACATATATTTATAGTTATTGTACACAACTTTAACTTACTTACTAAGGCGATAAAAATAAGAATGGTTAAAAATATCATTTAAACAATCATGCACCAAAATAGCACCCACTCACGTTCACTTTCCAAAATACATACACTAACACACATACACACACTATATAAATATTCACATACATACATGTTTTATATCTATGTGTATATCAAACACATATAAACAATACACATATAAATACAGACTAAATGTAATCTACTAAAAAGGATAGAAGAAAAAACAACACAACATATTTTCCAGAATAAAACTAAGCACACCGCGTATATTGTGCTTATTTTATTTATAAACTTCATACAAAGCTAATAAATGAAAGAGTCAGAACACATTTAAGCCTCTGCATGAACAGAAACGTAATATTTTCAAAACTTAAACTACCGCAAAACGCATAACTTTGCTAAGACTATGAAAACAAACACGAAAGCGGCCAAAATCGGATTACTCGGGGCGCTTTTCAGCAAAAACCAATAGCGGAGACAAAATAGTGTTGTTGTGAAACCTGGGACCGAGAAATGCGGTATTTAGGGAGCGTGGGAAGAATGCGAGTTAATGGTTTAGTTGTTATATGAATTTCAGAATTTAATTTTCATGGACTTAATTTCATGCAACTTTGTTGTTTATTCGGAGTAGTAGTGAAACAATTTTGAGTTTTGTTGTAGCTAAGAGAATTCTCGTTATTGAACTTAAATAAATAATAACCATGTAAATTGTTCACTTCATTGATCTTTTTTGGTATTTTCATTGGTCTTATGTTGACCTGAATATCAATATTCAAAGTAGAATTCATAAGAATTTCACTCCATCAGTAATTAAAAATTTTATCATTATAATTACATGGTCACCCACCACGTGGTCCGCTAGGCATGATCAGCTCACCTGATCGTAAGATCCTCCCTTTGTGCCAGAGGCACATGACACCCGTTCCTCTGCAATCATTGCTACAAAGAGAAGTAAAAACTGGAAATAAACCCTATATCAACCCGTTTGGTAGGCCAAAACCTCCTTTTTAAAGAGAGCCCTATGTCCAGCTGTGGACTGTTAAAGGTTGATGTGATGCATTAAAGATTAAAAAGGAATTAACATTTAAAATTCATTGAAAAAGGGATACCACACGTTAGGACATCACGAAAAATATTTCTCAATCCCACGGGACTGACAAGTTCCGGCAAATCGTTTCACGCCGCGATTATAATATCTTGCCCACACTATTGAACACCCGAGGGGTTGACGCATTGAGGTTTTGGTAATCATATTTTTTATAGAAACGCAAACATTCTTATACATCTGATAGTGTGAATGTTTGCGTTGTACACGGTTATATTATGTGAACGTTTTATTGAACTTTTTTTAATTTAACAAAATATATGTGTAAATATTATAATATCAATTTCAGATTCTATGAAATTATAATATATTATTTATTTTATTTATTTGTCTTTATTGTATATAGTAAGAAACGGTACAATAGGAACAGTCACAAAGTATGTATAACAATTGGCGGTCTTATCGCTCTCGGCGATTTCTTCCAGACAACCATAACACGGATATGAGTGTTTCAAAATTTTAAACTTTTTAGAGTAGCTTACATACAGGGAACACAAAAAACATACAAAAAAAACAAAAAGAAATAATAGCGATCCATATTTAAATGTTATATACTATTCCCATTACACAAACATACTTATACCTACACAAATACATATACACACTGAAATATACATATATCATTGAAATTATTGCGTTCATCTTAATTTTAAGAATGTTGTTTCTTTTATTCCCCGCGACCGGCGAGGTGTGCGCTTCTAATAGATTCACGTCGAACGGCGCGCGGTGGGCTGAAGGCCGCTCTCCAGTCCTGGCACTTTGGACTAAAACGATGCGATATTGTTTATGATTCATATTGGAATCGATTTTGGAACGCATATAAACAGTTATGCCAACATTCAAAACACCAGACAAGCTACCATTTTGTTATACCTTTGTTCTTTAAGCAGTAGTTGTTTCGCCCCTTGGCGCGAGCGTTTCAATAACGGTAGTGAGTGATTAATACCTGCGACCAACCTTAATTAGTATTAGTATCTGGATGACTAAACTTTGGTTGGTATGTTTTTTTTATTTATTTTCTAAAAAGTTATTGTAAGCTTTTTTAATCAATTTATATTTTATGATTTTCCTTTAAAGCTCTTAATTATTTTCACTCTATGGTAAAAGATTACCGCTGCAAATAATAAATAACAAAAAACAAATGTGTAGCCGACCCTTGTGGTTTTACCCTAAACAAATTGTTAAAGACTTGATTTCTTAGGTCTCATTACTAAAATTAAGCTAATCCATCAGCTTTATTAAACGTAGCCCATTACTTAAGTCACGTGAAAAATAATTACAGGAAATAAAAATGAGTAGAAATCTGAAATATACGCTGAAACTCAATAAATATACTCCAGTAGTGTAACACCGTGGCCGTTTAGCCGTGGGAGAGCCACGCTTCGGCATGAATGGGCCGGCTCGACCGGAGTGATACCACGGCCTCACAGAAAACCGGTGTGAAACAGCGCTTACGCTGTGTTTCATCGAGTGAGTGAGGATACCGGAGGCCCATACCCCAATCCAACGCCCCCTATCCCCCTCACCATCCCCTTTCCCCCCAGGCCGCCATAGTGTGGGTCACCATGCTGCATTGTTCTTTTTCGCATTGAGGATGGTGACCACCACTCTTGGATTCTGCTCATGCTTTCCATCAGGCAAGGCAGAGTCATTTTGGCAGCTTAAATATTAAAAAAAAAAAAAAAAACAAAATGTTTTTAAAAAAGACGAATTTCGATACATTTAATACTTACCAACATTAATAAATAGGGATCGTATGCGGCAACTGCGTAAACCGACCAAATTCGAGAGACTACAGCCCGAAGCGTTTGCCGAATAAATTGGTGTATATTAATCTTTGTCACTTAATACGTTATAAAGTTTAGGGGTGATGGATGAGGTTCCACCTGAGGCCAAATAATGCTGATACATAGAAGCTAAAGTTAAAAATGTTGGATATAGTATATTTTTTTCAAATTGGTTTTAGTTTATTAGTGTATAGGCTTTAGTAGATCGTAAAAATATTTACATACAAACTTGGAAATCGAATCTGAGACCTCAAGCTAAGCAGTCGCATACGCTACCGCTGCGTCACCGAGGATGTCAATAATACAGTTTCTGGGTAAAATTTATTTAAAAGAAATTGAAAATTAATATTGTTTATTAATAATGAGTATGCTTATCAGCGGCCATGATGAAGAATATCCCTAATTAAGGACCAGACGACCTTGTCGGAGCTGCCTTTGTTTTCATCTTTTTTGTATTATATCTAATGAAAATTTCATATATGCGTCTATGTCTTATTAATATTAAGATAAAATTAGCATTGAGTATTCCAAACACTGTTATCTATTGTTTATATGGTACCTATAAGTCGAAAACAAGCAAATGATTCATTTAATGTTAGCGGCTACCAGTTTAATAAGAAATTTATATTATTGTTTTTTTATTTGAACTGAGAAAACCCAGTCGTTTCGTGACTCCACCGGGGCTTAAAACTCCCAAAAAGCAATTTCTCAAAATCCATTAGCTGCCAATATTTAAATTTTGTAACTGCAACTGTTTAGGGTCTTACGAATCTATAAGTCTTACAATTAGTTTAGTATTATGTGTCGACAAATAAAATCTAAAATCTAAAACGTATGGCCTTAACCCTCTCCTGAGAGGAGACCCGAGCCCAGCAGTGGGACATTATGGGTTGTTGTTAAATAAAATCTTAAATAAAATGTAAATATTGTTTTGTTTTTAGTAAGAGAACTGTAGTACGAATATCCTAACATTGCATTGCCCATTCCAAATAGAATTGAGTACCTGAAACGTCTACATTGATAACATTCAAACGGATTTGAATCAAACTATCAGCACGCAATTTACAACAAACCACACGCATTAGGCAACACGACATACAACAGGGTTGCGTTATTGCCTTGTATTGCTCTCAATTGCGTTCACTTGTCCCGTTTCAGGGAATGGCTGAATGATCATGCTATTTTCATGTGTGCTTTGGTATTGGTTTTGGTTAGTGATTATGAGCAATAGTTTATATTGACGCTTTTAATAATGACGTTTCCTCTGCGTCGCCCCGCCACATTCTACTATGCCAAGTGTTGAGAGTTTAAATCCCTCATGGTGTCCCATACTTTGTGTGATCCACAAATTGTTGTCCTGAGTCTGGGTGTTCTTTGTGTCCATTTTATGTTTGTTTGTAAAGTCCGTAACACAGGATGTATATTAATTAAGTAAGGCGAATTTGTAAACTTTTAATGTTTGTTTTTATGTAAATACTTCAAGTAAAACTTTCTTAACCGATCTTTGGTTAGGAAATTAAAGATTGGCTTAAGAATACCTAATAAAGTGTCCGATGGAAACATGAGTGAAATTATAATACCTAGATGAGGCAATAGATAGGTAGAAGAAAAAAACAAAGCCAAACACCAAAGCTATTTTCAGATCGTAAAAGCATTTACATATACACACACATACAAACCTGGGTATCGAATCTGAGACCTCAAGCTCAGCAGTCGCATACGCTACCGCTGCTTTAATAATAGATATGCGAGGCAGTCAATAATACAGTGTCGGGGTTACCTATAGTTTAAGTGGATGTAAAAACAAGGAGATTTATTACCCACTAGCATATTGGTATGTATTTGAATTAATGTGCGTTCAATGAAACACTATAAACATATTTATTAGCAGAGCAAAATTTGTGTCTGCGTCTATGTATATTTGTGTGTATAGAGGGAACTTATATTGAACATACAGTAAAGACAAAATTAAAACTAGTGTTTTATTTAATTAAGGAGTACTAACAATTTCAGTAGTAAATATTATACTAATTTTTGAATAATAAAAACGACCAAAAATCCAGCGCTCCTTTCATTTAGGACGAGAGCTAAAGATTACGTGAGAAATCTAGGCCGGCAACTCCTTTGTGACGTCTTCAGTGTTGCGGGTGTCCATGGGCGTCAGTAATCGCTTTCCACCAGGCGATAGGTCTGCTCGTTCGCTCCATAAAAAAACTAGTTCCAAGTTATAGCATTCGGTGAGCTATGAATAGGTTTTTGCCCTTTGTTAGCTCAGTGCCGGTAAAAAACTAAATTTTGTTTAGATTAATTGACTGTCCGTAATGGGCTGGCATGGATAATACATGTAGATACATATTTAGACGCATACATGTTTTAGGTTATAAGCGTCATGTACATTTAGTTGGGAAATTTGAAATTCTGTATGAATTTGTATTATGATTATTCAATTTATGTCTGAGTATAATTTATTCAGTATCCTATCAATATTATACAAACTTACTAAAACAAAATTTTTCGATCTATACCTTAATGCACATTATTGCTTTTTTATTTTTTATTCAATTAGCTTCCCAAGAGTTATGTATAGACATCCAGTTGAAAGTTAATCGAATCTTAGCTGGCTTTAAAGTATTTGAATTTCAATTTTATGGTTCATTTGAAAAAGGTTTATAGCTTACACCACGCAGTGAGCTACTGCGCAATAAAATCAACTTTAATCTAATTTATTAGCCGTACTTCGGTTTAGAATTAACAGCAAGATGGTATTAATTAGTATTCCTCAGTGCTCATGTGAATTAAGCTGTTAATACTGGAATACAGGGTATTAGCTATAAAGGCGACTTAATTAAGATTCATCACGCTCCATTAAGTCTTTGATATTCTGGTTATAGCTAAGTGGCCGCTGGAGGTTAAACCAAAATGCAATACTAAAAATTCATTTGATAGGTATAAATCAAAACATACCCATTTATAATTGAGTTAGAACTTAATCAATCAGGGGAATAGAAAGAGTAAAAACAAGAGAAGCCAGTCATGAATACGTGACAGAAAGGGTAAAATTAACAATGAAAGAATTTGATCCGATAATCAGAACCAGATTACAGAAATTGATGGATACATCAGTAGAGGATATTCAAATAAATAATAAATCAAAGATTAGTAGATAAGGTAGCTCGAAGAACATTGCGCCGACCACATAAATAATACTTAAAGCTCGTCTCATTTTGCTCCTGACACTCGTTTATAGAATTAAAGTTACACAAGAAGGTCTTGTTCACATAATATCACTTTTTTATATTTCACAATCACATATTTACATTTAATACGTGATTCTTTTGAAGGAAATTTTATTGAAAGTAAAAAGGTCGTCATGCGCCCCATTGTGTTATAAATCCATATAAAATAATGAAAGCATTCGTATAAAAAACCATTGAAACGTCAGTGACGTAACCACAATACAAATGTTCTTTCGGATATATTCTTATTTAGCCGTGTCCTCTCCGAGGGGTCGGGGCGGCAATAAAAATATTATATACCTAAGTGCTCTGCAGTCATGAGGCTGCAAGTGATGAGATATTGACGGTAAGAATATTAGAGTATATTCAGCGGTAATATAACCATACAATTGTTTTGCTAAGTACACTTATACCGTTCACTATACGTTTGGTATTTTTGCTAGTCGCTACGTCTAATTATCTGCACTATATCAACGCAGAGCTGTCTCATTTACACAACTGTAAAATTAACATTTTGGGAATCCTTTTCAAGAAGCATTCATTTCAAAATTGTGTGTTGTCGAAGTTTTATTAAAGTTATCGATATCGATGAGACTAAAAACGGTGAAGGATAAGAAATGAAATTTAAGGATTATGAGTATTATATATAATAAGTATTGTAAATGACTATAAGTTATTAGTACAAGCATAAGTATGCTTGATGACATTCTGATAATTTTAAGATATTAAATAAGTAACAATCGAATTGGGCTGGCAATTATTTTAGTTTTTTTTTTAAATTTCTTAGACTGTAATAGAATATGACATCCTAAGAACACATTCTATTAATAAATTTTAATAGTTTTATATTTTTTTTTCTTAATAGTACTTCTATTATGATGTAGATAAATTTACTTTACATAGTTAAAAATAAACTTTCTACACATCATTTCAAAAGTTTTTACATTGAATATTTCGATTGCTGAACTATTGCTTCTTGTCGCTACAACTTTATAACTTGTACCACACAAAAACGAAACATAGTCGGTATACATTCATCCTTTATGCCAGGTAAGAGTTCATAGTTTGCGGTTTTCCTGGAGTTTCATTACGGTGGAGTTTATCCCCGTTTAATAAGATACTGCGATTTGCAATATTCTAATGACTGGCATATACTACGAGAGAATTTAAGGTCTGTTAAGTTTCGTAACGTTATTAATATATAGTATAATGTTGACTCTCTGCTAGTATTTAAATGTGTTGTTTACTTATTAAATATTTAAGTAATATTATAAATGTGAATGTGAATTTGCAGGAAGCACGTAGGCTTTTTTTTTATAGTGAAATGCACACGGTCTGAGTCTGAAGCTTTGAACTTGTTTGAGATCCTTTACCTCCAGTACATTGATGGTAGAGATAAGTATATTTTCACTAATTTGGTGACAGAGTTATAGGAATACATTTTGACAAAATTATCACAGTATTCTTTAAAATTTCTTTGACAAAACCCATCAAATCACTTAACACATATGTAGATAATACAATATTTTGTTGTTAACTCAAAATAATACTCCAAAAATATTGAAACATACTTTTCTTACAAATCATCAGTCTATGATTACAAATGCCACGTAAAAGCTCACTATTCTCAAGTAACCTAGAATGATAAATAACGTGTGTGAGCATTGTAGGAATTAAAATAGCCTTTTGGGAGGCGCCCCGTAACGGAGTTTATGTTATGTTTTATTGCACGGACGGTTCTCGGGGAATGCCTTCATAGCTTCCTTCGTAGACTTTCGTAGCATTTTCGTAGCGGTAATGAGAAACTATTTGTATTATTTTTTATTATTGAATACTGGTTTGGTTTTCTTAAAAATATTCATTCATTAAGTAATTTATGTGTTTAGAGGTGATGTAACATTATTGTCTCTAATTAAGGCGCCAAAGAAAAAAAAAGGCGGATGCGACGTATAAGGAGGTTAAGGAAACGGCTCTTGATACGGAAAGCTGCATCGACAAGAGCGTAGCTCTAAAGTTAATGATGAGGATGATTTTTTTGTACTAGAAAATCATCAATAACCATTAAAAACAAAACTCCACTACTAGACATAGTCCTGTCTTTAGCAAGAAGGTTTTGACATACTATAAAGGGTTGGTATAGAATATTTTAGGATTAATGATTTCAAGGAGAAGGGATTTTTTTCCAAAGAAGTACTTGTATTTGATTTTTATATTTACATTAAGATTACGATAGTCGATAAAAAGGTAAACGTGGTAGAGCCACGATGATTTCATCACGAACGGGCCGGCTCGATCGAGGCGGTACTATCCTCTCACAGGAAATCAACTTAAAATAACAGCATTCATGCTGTCGTGTTTCATTGTTGAGCAAGACCAGAGGCCCAATGATGCAGAAGTATCACTAGGCCGCCGTGGTGTGGATTGCCATGTTGGATTGTTGCAGTGTCTTCATTCGCAATAAGTATGATGACCACTTTTGGATTCTGCTTATGTTTTTCATCAGGCAGAGTACAGTCACATTGGCACAAAAGCTAGTGACCATCCCAATCTTTGGTTCAACTTTTAATGCTATTATACTGTAAGCAATTCAGATATTTATAATTTGAATTTATATTTTATATTATATTCATTTCATAATATACCAATTTCTACTGAATTGCTTTGAATAAACGGTCTGAATAAATAATTTCAAAAGAAATGTAAATATTGTATCGAATAAGAATATAATTATATCATATATAGATTTTATTTCATACGTGGCTTTGATAAGCTTTTACATTAAAAGGGTTATGTATTTTTTATTCTATATTGTTATAATATGTTTTTTAATATTTTTATATTCTTTTGGCATTATATTTATTAAAAGTTTAGAAATTAATACTATGCTTATGTTATGATGTACATTATCAAAAAATATGTTGGCGTTCGTATAGTTCATTTCAAAATTAAAGATCTTGACTGTTGTTATATTAAAGTATCTGGATGACTGGATATGTTGGGACCCAGATTATCTGGTGAATTTAAAAAAAAAGAGTCCTAGTTAGATTTTTAAACGCATACTAAATATCATGAAAATCTTTGAAGCCGTTTCTGAGAGTTAAATCATACATATAATAATATGTTTATAAAAATTGTGTTTTTAGAGGTATTAGATATGTTTTAGAACTTTCGATATAATAATCCGATCGATATATTCGCAACTGATTCTATATCACGCAATGAAAGACTTATAGATAAAACTATCATCATTATCTTTCGTTAACGTTCATATCGTTCAACCGGTTGTACCCGAATATTAGTTTTTAGAATAAGCGACTGGCATCTGATCTCCGCACCCCTCATGGTTTGATGGTGAACTGAATTCGAAGGTTGATCTAATCATCAGTATTGTAGAGGAACGGGTATAATGTCCCTCTAACAAAAAGGGGAGATCCTCCGACGTGTTGATCATGTCTGGAGGGCCACTGCCCAAAAGTTGATGTTGGAAAGTTTTATATATGTTAATCGGCGCGAAAACTTCAATTGTGCAATTTAGGATTAGTTGGTTGTTAGTTACCTTCAATACTCGTTAGTTAGACGTATGGGGTTGAAGTGTGCTTCTGTTGTTACGTTGTATGTGGGAGCCAAAGTATACTGACTACCCAATAACGCTTGCCATAGGTGTTTATGACAACCGGGACCGACGTCTTAACGTGTTCTAAGATAAGACTGTAAAATTTGTATGTTATATAGTATAAAATACCTTAGGCATAAAGTCCCTTCAACTAAAATTTTGTTTTTGCTTCTTAAAAAAATAAAATCAGCTTTCAATCGAAATAAACTATCTCAATAAAATTAAGATTTTAAACTTAAATGCCTATTAATTTTTACCTACAATGTAAGTATAAACAGGCAATGGTACACTTTGACATTTAGTTAGGCAATTGTTTATCAATCCAGTTACTAAAAAAACTCATCAAATATACAAGTATTCATTTTAAATTAAATTTTTAGATGCTACGTAAAAACCTTTCTAGAAAATGTTTGTTTAGGAACATTTACGTACGCACGTCTAGACGATACAAAAATAATAACAGAAATTTCTAGCGAGACAGGTATCGTAAGAGACGTATAAACGACTTTTGAATACACATAGATGTAAGGACGGCTTTGCAAGCACAAATACTTTTAATCTTAAGAAATTATTTACGTTTTTAACGAAATATTTTTAAAAATGTATATCTTTTTTCTGGTTCTTTTGAAGTCTATTAGACTGATTTAATAATATAATATTGTAGCCTTGTTGTAGTTAATAATTGAATATTGTAGTCTGACTGAACTTTTTCTGTACTTCATATATTATCTACCTCTGTGATGAGAGAAATAAATGCTACACTATTATTATAATGATATAGAACTACAGGAACATATTATCTATGGCAATTCGGATGTATAAATTCTAAAATGGACATAGTCATTTTATAGGTATTAAAATCCTTTGAATTTTACTCATAATTTGATATTATTGAATCTTTTGATGAGTACGAGTCTTTATTTGCAAGGTATTGAATTCGTATAAAATTCTAGTTAACGCCAGCAACCTTAACCAGCTTTTAGCCTTAAGGGCTTATTTGGCTTGCGGCGATAAGCCAATTATGGGGGATTGACTCGAGAGACATCGCGGGAGCCTCTCATTACGGTTTTAGTCAGTCCGAGTCCGACATGTTACCAGTCGGTGGTATCCGAGGGGATTTCCGCACAAGAGAGAAAAAAAATTGGCTCTTTTTGTAAATTTTGCTAAAGAGGAGAGTAGTTTAACTCTAGCAAGGAATATAGTACTTTGATCTCATTAGTCTCAAGAGATATAATTACGGAGACGTAATTCTACAGCAAAAGTTTACCTACTGGTATTGGTGTTTAATAGACGATGTAACATTTTGGCAGTATCAACTTAACATTCACCATATCATTGATATTCAAGTACAGTCTCGTTATACTTCCTCAAACTTATTACCAATTATAAAAATATTATCACACAAGTTATTATAATGCTTCACTGGTAAATATCAACTTTTTGTATGATGATCCGTATCGATTATATGCCGTTGAGAAATGACGTCGCACTCTGGCTCAATTTGAGGGTGTACACGCTAAATTTATAGATGGCTAGATAGTGTACATTGATAATAGAGTATCGTTATAATGTAATTTGGTATTAACTCTTAGTAATGTAGCGGTAAAACACAGCTTCACTCCGCATTCTTTGTCACCTGAATCATGGAGAGTTATGTAGAATTGTTTGAACTAATACCAGGACCTTTCTACTATACCTATCACTTGGATAACTTGACACTACACTATTACATACTTCTCAAAATATGATACCTGAAAGGGTAGCAACGCGATTAAAACTCCTATATTGCAGTTTGTTCTATATCCTATAAGCTGAACTGATTTGGCTGAAAATTGGTGGGGCTTAGAACCAGGAGACGGACATGGGATTTTTTACTTTGTGACGGTAATTTGTAGTTTGATACAGATTCATCTTTAATTATATCTGTCGCTGACATTTTTTTATTAGTCATAACTAATTAAATAATTATGGAAATAATTAAATAATAATAATAAATTTATAAATATTACAAATAATTATTTTTTAACACATTATGATAGTATGACCAAATAATAATTATCACTTTTTGTTTATTATCGATAGAATGTCCTTTGCATTATAAAAATAGTGTATAGACTTCAAGAGATACGATAGTTCATAAATTCGTTTCGTCCTTTCTTCTCAGGTCTTCCTTTTAGAAAAAGCCGAACTCATCTGTTCGAAAAATAGTTTAGCTTGCAAAAATGTTCATGAAACCTTCTTGCCGAAATGATAATTCCATTTCATTACGTATTTCATATACGACCTTGATTAACACATCTAGCTGCTATACAACTTGAATAATAATTTATGTTTTCTACGTGGGTAGGTCATACTCGCGGTATACGGCACGGCCTACCACAGCGCGTAATTACAAAATTTAGAACAGAAGCAACGACTCTACGTAATTGTTCGTATTATAATGACATTCGCGGGTGAATGTCGACATTAAAATGTAGAATTTAGCTTCTTTTGCGTTTAACATGGAAGGGAGTGAGTTGACAGATTCTATTCGCCGTAAGCGTTTCTATATGTGAAGGTTTACATTTGCAAGATGGAATGAGAGAAGTCATTACAATTTTAAAATAAACCATGATGTTATAAATGTTGCTTTCGAATATAATTAACACCAAAGTAACAAAATGGAAAATGGTCGAAACTGGACATTAATTAAACTATTTTTTTAGGTTAACTCTTCAACGAAAACTTTGACTGTGCTAAATTTCTCCGCTGTTCGTGTAATTTTCGTAAAAAAGGGAACAATATTTAGTTTAAGTGTTAATTTCTCTCTTTTCTAAATAACTACACCTACTAATAATGATACCCTTACACCCCAAAGGGGTAAATAAAAGTAATTTCAATGCTTCTATTTCATTTTAAAGACTAGAATTGATTTCTACACGTAATAGGTAGCATGTCTGCAGTCATCTATCAAGTAGTAGAGCTCTGATTTCATCATGGTTGGCTCGAACGGAGCGGTATTACCTTTTCACTGAAGACCAACCCAAAATAGCAGTAGTAGTGTTATCGTGTTTCGTTGGTGAGTGCAGGACTAGAATGTTATAAAAAAATTCTTTTAAGAAATACCCAACAGCACTTTTGACCTAATCCGGCGATCGAATCCGAGACAACCAAATTATTCTATAAGGGTTTCATTTTTTCTTTTGAAGTACTGAATCCTAAAAAGAATGAATGAATGAGTATAACTGATTAATTCATAGCCCATAAAATACAAAGCATATAGCAATAAAAATAACAACATTAATGTAAAATACAGAATAGGATATTTTTACACATTAAAGACGCCTTCTGATGATATCAGAAGGCGTCTTTAATCTAGTCGATGTCTTCAAATATTTATCCTTCCTCTACAGGACACCACGTGCTGCCATTGGAAGTCACGTTTTCATAGTGGTAGAAATACGCTCTCTAGCTAAATGTTTTGGCTGTGCCTTCATGTATGGGGCACCCCACTTGTTTCTACTAAGTTTCAGGATCCATTTAAGCAGGGCGTCAAAAACATCTCACTAGGCTGCTATAATGCCGGTTACCGTGCTGCGTTATCTGCATTTGCAATGTGTATGGTAGCCTTGACTCTTGAATCAGGCTGAACAGAGTCACTTTGGTAGGTTTCAATAAAAGAAAATTACCGTGTATCTTTAATAAATAGCATTTAACAGATGCCTTAAAAATATTTTTCAGTTTATTTAATAAAAACAGTTCAATTCATTACATAATAGTGTGGTGTAAATTACATATATTTATAAATTTATTATTGTGGCGACATCCACCACCACTGTGATGGAGGGCCATGACACCCGTTCCTCCACAGTGGTGACGCCGACGTGATCGGAAGCAACCTTCGAAGGAGCAAATGCACAGCAGCAGTATCATCACGCCATAAGAGAGAGAGCCACGCTTTGGCATGAATGGGCCAGCTCGACCGGAGTGATACCACGGTCTCACAGAAAACCGATGTGAAACCCCAAACCCCAACCTCTTCCCCATCTCCCCCTCATCCCGCAAAGGGCGGCAACAAACTTGTGACGCCCTTTGTGTTGCGGGGTATTCATGGGCGGCGGTGATCGCGATCGACGATCGATCCATAAAAAGTATAAAAAATATGGCTAACCAATTTCTTAATATTTAAAATGAAAAGCTTGGTAATTTACTAAACTACTTTCTTAAATATAACAATGCCGCCAACTACGATTTGTTTTACAAATACTAAAAAAATACAAACGAACATGAGACATGACACTGCAATGACATATTATTTTCTTTCAACTACCGCTAATGAGAGCTTCAAATAACTATATTTGTCATTAGTTTAATGAAGACTTGACCAGTCCCTCTATCACAGGCATTCTTCAAAAATACCCGCGTTATTAATGTAATGACCTATTTAAATATTTATAGTCCACTTACTAGGTTAGGCTATTTAAATTGTGGTTTACTTTTTGTTAGAAATCGATCGAATTGTCGCACTTTGTTTGATAAAACAATATACCTGTTAAGCAGATTACAATTCGTATCATTATATTAAACAGCCTTGAACGGTACCCTGCTGGACAAAGGTACATCCTTAGATACCTATGTCCAGCAGTGTACCAGCAAGCTGGCTAAACCGAATAGGTTTTTTTTTAACGTTATCTCCGCCCAAGTGCGTTACCGGCCTTTAGGGGATGGGGAGGGGAACGGGGGGAGGGATTGGGGTATCGGCCTCCGGTATCCACACTCATTCGGTGAAACACAGAGCAAGCGCTGCTTCATGCAGGTTTTCTGCGAGGATCACTCCGGTCGAGCCGGCCTATTCGTGCCAAAGCGTGGCTCCGTGGCTTTTTAATTCTCATTCTTTTTCCAGTGAAAATTCCCATTCCATATAAAATAGAAAAGTCCCGTTTTATAATAATTCTCAAAATAAGTTGCTGGATTTGGCTTTAGTGAGGTGGTTTACTTAGATTCAGAGATGGGTTGTAATCTTATGTACTGTCCAGAGCATTGGCCGCTGGGGCTACAAACTTGAAATTTCGACAGTTAATATGTATTTTTGAATATGTGTAGGAAGTACGCAAGGATTTTTAGATTTTTTATTGAAAAGGATAAAACAGGATATGAACGTTTCAATGGAAGACCGTCAATTTCAAAATTATAAACACGAAAAAGGCGCTACCTAGAAATGTTTAAGACGTGGTTATTGGACACGTTCCCCACAATTTGTATTGTGACAAATAGATATTTTACAAATATTTCTAATTGTTTGATTTAAACTTATTCATGAGAATTAAAGAAGTCGCGTACTTGAAAAAAAAGGTGTGAGGAGCGCCTAGAGAATATAGTAATAGTGAAACAAATATTAAGTCTATGTAGCTATCTGGTTTGTTGGCTGTTGGCCGAGATTGGTAAATTTCAGGAACACAGTGCGTATGAGTTAGATCTATATGGAGATCCGTAGAATAACTTTAATGTGTTTATTCTTCAGGAAACCATGATAGTACAAAAAAAATGCAAAATTTTGTTTCCACACATACCATAAGTAATGTGTATTTATCAAAATTGTAAGAACAAACCTTGTTCAACTTTTTAATCAATTCTAAAATCATATATTTACCTGTAAATATTAACGAGTATTTATAAAAAACAAGCAATATTTTGAGTCTTATTTTATACAGTACGTGAATGACCGCTTAGCTCGGTATTTTTTTTTTTTGGGAAAGTTTCTAAAAATGAGTCCTAGTTAGATAAATTTAAAAACAAAAAACAAGGAGACTCAGGAGAGGGTTAAGGCCATACGTCCCCACGCTGGCCAAGTGCGGTTTGGGGACTGGCAAGAATATGTTGTGGCTACGTAAATCTTGCCGTTGGATGTTTTTAAGCCGCCCGAAGGCCTCCAACTAAGCTTCACGACTGTTATCGTATGATAACAACCGGGACCGACTGCTTAACGTGACCTCCGAATCACGGAGACGCTCATGGTAACATGCCACCAGCGGTCACCCATCCAGGTACTGGCCGCGCCATCGTTGCTTACCCTCGATGATTGTTTCTAATCACCAAGTGCAACTGGGCTATGAGCGCCTGCAGATCAATTTATCACCCCCTAAGCCTTCTGCATACTAAACTTACGAAAATCGTCGGAACTGTTTCTCAAATTCAGATAATTTACACATATACAAGGATTTCTTGTTTAAAGGTATAATATATAATAAAGAAAAGGTTTTAAATACAATGAGGAAAGAAATAATGTAGTGTAAAAAAAGTAATCACACGTGTGATTTTACAACAAAAACTTAAATAATCCTTAATAGTCCTCCTACCTTAGTTTATTAATCTGCTAACTACATTAACATGAAAAGTTGATGAAATATGTAGATTTGCAGTACGGTTTCGTATATAAATACAATATAGCTATCCTCTATAAACTATAAACTATTCTACATAGTTTCATTGTAAAATTTATGCCAGAATGATTTGGATACTTCACTTTAATACGATTTTAAATATTACAAGCTTTTATTTATTTTCATCTGCCCGATATTTGTCTGTAATATCAAATCTAATAAGTTAAATTTGATTCACTTGCTGGTTTGGTGAGCTAACATTTGAAATGTACGTTTAGTTCTGATAATAATGCAAATCGGTTATAATATTAATCGAAAATGGCCGCCATAACAAAATGGCGTCGTACTTATTTCTGAACTACCCACATAATATTGGTATCAAATGAGTGAGTAGAAAGTTATTTTTTTTTATTTACAAGTTACAAAAGCTAGTTTTTCAAAAAATCTTTTTAAATTATTAACATGTTATGCAATATACATTTACATAATTCAACAAAAGCATTTTTTTATCACTTGATATTAAATGGTGCAGCGTAAACACACGACTTCCTAATTCATTCGTAAATGAAATAGAACACTTCAAATTAAAAGAAAATTATTGAAGTTATTCGTTCCTATGGCTTTGTTTTTAACTTCTGCAAAAAGGGAACTAATATCGCCTACGTGTTTAATTTATTAACCAAGTATCTATATTTTAGTATTGGCGATCCATATACATATAAATCTACAACCAGAAAAAGAAAAAGAGTGATTTACTGCCTTAGAATAATACAACAAACGGGTCCTTCACAAAATAGTCTAGTAATAATGTTAGACGTATAATTCAACTCAAAGGGCATCTATTATCATTCCAAGAGTCGTGTCGTCTCCGTTCCGCGTCTCGTTCTTTTCACGCACTAAATTAATGGTAGGGATCACGCGAACCTTACTTTTATATCATGTTTTGGGTTGAGTTATAAAAAGTTTGCGGGATAAAAAATTACATAATTTATTGTGGGTTTAGTGTCTTGAGGATCGTGACTTGCTTTGTTTCAGATTCTGAATATCCATGATATTTTAAGAACTTATTTTCTTTTATAATCTTGTTAATTAAACGAATAAAGTAAATACAAACGTTAATATTTATTAGTTGTAGTCATAATAAAATTTTAATATTCATTAGTCGACCCACCCTCTCCGCTTGTATCTTGGCCCATAGTCTTCAAGCAGTCGGTTTTACCATACCTTAGGAAGCGTGTGCCATTCAGTGACTGTCACAGAAATATTCTTATAAATCCTGTAGTGTTTGACTTGAATATTATAGTTGCTTTATGTTTAATTTATGACAAAGGTCTAAATACAAATAGTTTATTTGTTTTCTTTGAACTCGGGGACGTAAATTTTTACGGAATATTCGTGTCTAAAAGTGAATAGAAGAAATTATTATTTTTTACTTATGAATACTTTATATATTAGTAGCAGCAAGTTGATTTCTTTTATTAGTGGCATTTTAAATTCCGACATCCGACGAACATTTGATACTTGGAATAGTTTTTATTCTGCCATCGCTAGCTTAAACTGCCATCCTCATCACACCGAGAAGAACTACCCATTGTGTGTGCTATCAAACATCATATTCAACAATTTGTCGTCTGTGGTATTTCCAGATTAGACAAAGATAGAGTTTAATCTCACATCTAATGGTAGAAATGCACATGTGACCTTTAACTAGCAAATATCCATAGGCGGCGAAATGTCCACTTTTGGTTAACTCGTTCACTTTACGTTACATTGATTATTTTACCCAGAAAAGGTAATAGTTGAAGTAAAGACAGGTAAAAATTAATCTATAGTAATACTGTTATAAATTCAAAAAGAAGTCAAGTGTGTCTGACTTACACTTTCACCGCTAAACTGCACTTTAATTCTCGATTAACAGATATTATGATTGAAAAGTTTATTCTATACCGCGAAAAACGCGGGAGGAGCCGCAGGTAAAATCTAGTGCTTTATAATACTAGCTTTTTATCTTTCACCGCGAAAATATCTCAAATATTTTAATCTATAAATCAGCACATGTTATTGAATAGCGATATACTAAATACCGATATTTTGCTTTGAATTCTGTAACAAATATTTATTGGCTGGGTCTCATACCGCATTAAATTTGCGCTTTTAATGAATATTGCACTGAATAAATGTTTACTATCATGCCTACATGTAAAATTGCATATAAGTACTTTGTAAAAGTGGTGTTTCATACATCCCTGGTAAATAAATATAGTCAGAACATAAGAGAATGCAATACAAGAAACTTTAACGGGTCATATATCCCTCCAGCACAAAGGGAGGATCCTCCGGCCAGCCTAGGTCATCATACCTGGCGGGCCACTGCCCAACGATTGACGTTAGGACGTTCTATATGCTATGCTATGCTGATTGGTGCAAGAACTTCTATTGCGCGATTTAGGATTTATAGTTTCTTTGTTTCCTTCTTTACTCCGTAGTTTGTCGCCACAATACCATAAATACTTATACAAAAAAAAAATACGTACAGTTGAAAGACGTATCGGCTAAGACTAAGATCAGCATTTTATAGTTTAAAAAATTAAAATATGTCTTGTATTTATTGTTTCTTGTACTATACCTATAGACAAATTTAAATATTTAGGCCCGTCAAGAAAAATACTTTAAACATTATCAGTTGGTGAAAAATGATTGTGTGTTTTCGAATTTTTCAGTCTATATATTGTATTACGTGTTTGTATTGTAAATTTAACTAATAATAGCTTCAGACATCACATAGGACATATGGTCCTTAACTATATAGGGCTTATATAGTGGGAACTATGCTACTGATTAAATGTCTATATATTCTGAAAAACATATTTTAAATTTTTATAGGTAAATCACATCCAGAAACATACCAATCCATCATGCTTATTCATAAAGTAATGTGAATAAAAAAAACCGTAACTGTAGGAAGAATTTTCGTTTATTTCTGTTAGTACTAAAATCAAAATATATCTGAACTAGACGAAAAAATATCAAAGCGGCTTTACAATCAAAGAGTTTATAATCACATAAAAAAATTAACTCCAACTTCAATATAAACAAAACATCTATAATAAACAAACCAATTTAGTACCATTCCTAAAACTCTAATATCATAATTTATAAACAGCGTAATGTCAATACCACAAACACGAAACATAAAATTAATTAACTTTGCGGCTCAGAATCAAATTTCTCATATTTTTTCGTAAAGAAATCTGGTGTATAACCGCAAATTTACGTTGTTTTTTTTCGATTGCGTGATTCAGAACAGTAAAGGCATGTAATAGTTACAAGACGGTACTACTTGGCACTGTGTGACACTCACGATTCTATATATAGACTTATAACTGGGTTGAATATAAATTACCAGTGTATAAGTTTCGATGACATAACAGTATTTTTTCTAACTTTCAGGACAATTTTTTGTGTAAAGCCAAGTTTATATTTTATTCAAATTTCTTTTTGGAGTTTAGTCTTTATGGAACGATTTTCTTAATTACACCGCCGTATAAAAGCTTTATGAATTCTAATATCGAGCTTTAACTAAAACAGCGCCTTGTCATTAGTCGTGTAGTCAAAAAACTTATTATTAGGGATGGGCTTTTCGCGACAAAAATGAGGTAAGCGATATTTCCATTCTTTTTTATGGAAAAGGAAAAAACGAGCAGACGTATCGCCTGATGGTAAGCGATTACCGACACCCGTGGACACCCGCAACACCAGAATCGTCTCAAGCGTGTTGCTGGCCTTTGGGGTATGGGGAAAATTTGTCTCTGATATCTTCACTCACTTGATAAAATAACGCATCCGCTGTTTCACACCAGTTTTCTGTGAGGCCGTGGTGTCGTTTCGGCTCTCCAACGCAAATAAATCAAAATTCAATCCAAAATTAAATTTAAAACAACTAAATATTAGTTCACATGTATTAAATTCGAAATCTGTTTATTTTTATGTATATATTTCAAGAGTATAAATTTCAAAAAACATTTCTAACTAGCTGACCCATAGCCATATTAATTTTCGTGAAAATTTTCTGAATTACCTAAAAACTTGTTTTGGTAAGCCCGAGATGAAGATGTTAACTTCCCGCAGGACCGCAGTGTATACTACTAAGTGGACTAAGAACATATAACACGTCCGGTTTTCCTTATTTTTTTCTATTTTGTATACTTCCTTTGCAATTAGAAGTATATCTCTAATAAGAACCGAACCCAACTAACTGTGATTGATGTAAACATTCAGCTTATTAACCCATTATCGTTAATTCACACAACAAACCGCTTCAACAATAGAACACATTAACCCATCGAAGCCAGGGGATTGCGTTAGAAAATTAATTTCACACACCAGTATCACCTAATTTGAGTCCGCTATTGTCGTGATAATTGTACACTGTTCGATTGTGAGTTGTTCAATCGTACCAATTGTTTGGAGCCTTTGAGTTTGTGTACTTGGATTATCTTGTCTTTGTTTTGATTAAGAACTTAGGTTATCGAGTTTGGTAATTGTTTTCTTTTTCCGTTTTGGATTGAGCGTAGGTGAGTCTCCAATGGTCTATTTTATTTGGGACAACGGAATTGGATTCACTTGCTAGTTAATGGCTTAATAGTTTTTTAAATATTTTACTACTAGATTCAAGAGTCACTTAAGTTTCAGCCGACGGTACCCCTCCCTACCTAGGTGATGAAAAGAAAATTTGTTTTTTTATTGATATCTATCTATTATTAATTACGCCCGCGGATATGTTGGTTGCTGCAATAAAGAGCAGCCTATGTTCTTCCTCAAGAATCAAAGTATTTCCATACTAAATTTCATTAAAATCAAAGAAGGCAGACAGATGGATAGACAGAATAACTTTTAAGTTTATAATATTAGATGTGATTAAAACTATTACTCTGCGCTTCGCTTTGTAACAATCGGGTAAAAACACAACTGGATTGAGAATCTTAAATCAAGTGTGAAATACCGAGTATTCCAACGGACTACGGATTAAATTGCAGATTCTCGACTATATTAATCTAAAGTAAAATATATCTCCCTTAAGCTTTCACACCACATATACACACACATATATATACATCAAAGTGCTTACGATTATGTAAATAGTCTGCGTACTACACTAACTACGAATGATTCAAATACGTGGCTTGGTTTAAATACCCAGCCTCCTTACATGTGCAAATATGATTTTCTTAATGTATATGCTCTGTGAATTGTACTTACGCATTTTAGAGCTTCTAAAGCAACATGACATTGAAAATAAGTTTATCTCATCTTTTAATATACCTATATAAATAAATTTTGTCTATATTTTAGAAGTGAAGGAATGCGTATAAATGAAGAAAAAAAGTCATGTGCATGGCTTATGTGTTTTCTATGTAATTGAAGATGAGAACATAGTAGATTATTCTCACGGTATAGAAGGAGTTGCTCGGTTAAATGTATTAGAAACTTATTCTTAGCATTAATTAGCATTAATAAATTATTTTTATAACAGTTATCATCATGCGTAGTGATCATCTATCAAGTATCGCCATCATCAGCCCGTCTCAGTCCACTACTGGACTAAGGCCTCTCCCAAGGAACACTGCCTGGTCCGTCGCTTTTTGCATCTAGTATATCAAGCTTATCACGCTAATAATTATCAATTTCTTGCTCAATACTTGACTAATCAATAGAGCCGTAGTTTCATTGAACATAACGTAACTGCCGCCAATAAACTACTACCTATTTAATGTCAGTTATCTCATCCCAACTTTGCCCAATGATACAGAACCATCTCAATAGGCCACTATACTATGGGTCACCATGCCGAATGGTTGCATTGTTTGCATTGGCAATGAGTATTGTGACACCACTTTTGGATTCTGCTTATGGTTTCCATCAGGCGGAGTAGGGGCACTTTGGCAGGCCCATATATATATAAAAAAAACTATCGCACTTAACGTTTAATTGAACATCCAAAAATTTACGTAATAAACGCGAAAGAGAAAACCATTGTTCAATAGCTTGCTGTTGTTATATTACCATCTAGTAAAGAGGTGTTAATTAGCACGCGATGAATAGTAATGTAACAATGTGATCGTGTAGACTATTCATTGCGGGCTTATTACGCGAGTAACAATGGTCTCAATTAAAAAAGGTAAACCAGAATTAGTATCTCGTAGTTCCGGGCTACATATAATTACTCATTTTTACTTAAATAAAATTTTCTGTTTTGTTATGTTCAATAGTTATGTAATTTTTAGATTTTCCTTATGTTCTCATTGGTTTAAATACTCAAGGAATTTGAAATATAAAATTAGTAAGTTTGTTAGACTTTTGTAAACTTAAAAATGACTACATACGGAGCCATAAAATAAGTCACTAATAACCCTAATCCTTTTTTTGTTTTGTTAAACTAAAGTTTCTCTAAAATTATCTCATATTCTCTCATTCGATCCAATGATTTATAAAATATTAAATTTTAAATGTAGGTATTCTGATAAGGACATTTTTAGTGTGCATTATTTAACTTTAATCAATCTTAAACATTCAGAAGTGTTTGACAGGCCAAAAAATATTTTTAGAGATGTTTAGTTTAGTTTTCGGACAACAGAACTAGCATCAGTGTTTGCAGTGACTTTCTTAATAGAGCTGTAATATTATTATGAGGTACATTGTATATACAAAACGGGTATGTATTTGCTCATATTATACTGAATCTTTCAGCTTATAATCTTCTTTAAGTACAATTTTGCTAAAATTTTAGAAAAATATAGAAGTATTAAATCCAATAGCAAACTTTTAAAGTTCATTTTATTTTGAATATATCCTCGCACTGAATTCCAACATGAAAAAAATATCAACGACCGCAAAATGTGCAACATTCATGGCTAACCACGATCTATTGCCGTTTTATATTCCGGAAACATTTTTGATATAAACTCTGGGTAAAATTCTAACCACACCTTTATTGAAAACATCAAATCGGAACTCTATCAAGTATGAAACTGTTGGATTTGAAGCTTTTTCACGAGCTCGGAACTCTATCAAACATGAAACTGTAGGATGTAAACCTTTTCCGAATCGAAGTAATAAAAACAAGCATAAATATTCATTCCTATGTAAATAGTACTATCTACAAACTTGAATCATTACCCTCTTTGCCGATTAATCGTTTGTAACCGTCAAAACAACAAAGGTTTACCTCCTTCACAGTGCATCCGCATTTAAACACTAAGCAATCTACGTCGATATTGGTCGGAGATCTATGTGACTTTAACTTTTATTGTCACTATTATAGATAATGTATGAGATAAAACAGTTATAATAATATCTTAAGTATAACTTATTATTATTACATTTTACTATATACTATATTTTTATATTTTTATATATTATATTTTTTATTTTTTATTATTATTACATTATTAAATTATCTGTTGCAACATCGAAAAAAGCATTTGTTCTGAACAAATGCTTTTTTCGATGTTGCAACAGATAATTTTCTATTTAATTAGATAACAGATAACCAGGTCGTTTCCATGGAAATGCATATTTACGCGAATTGAATTTAAATGTTAGTAAGAAAGTAAGCTTATGGTGGAACATGATTTAAATTTTCCCAAAACTTAGCCCTCAAATATTAACATTGATTTCCATGTACGTTTTTTATTTTATATGGTTTTTATATGCAATAAGATACTGGAATAGCTGTAAAGACACAAAAGTACTGATTGCTGATCTTGCGTACTAAATTTCGCATCCAATGTAAATAAATAAATAAATAAATATTTTTGGACACTTTAACACACAACGCTATCTATCTAGTTCCAAACTAAGCAGAGCTTGTACTATGTGTACTAGACAACTGATATTATTACATATATATAAATTTTTTTTTTAAATACATATATATTATACATAGAAAACACCCAAACTGCGAAACAAATATTTGCAGATCATACAAACATTTGGTCCGACCCAGGAGGATTCGAACCCGAGACCTCATGGACAGCAGTCGCGTACGCTACCACTGCGCCACCGAGGCAGTCAATGATTGTTTGAAAAGCACGAGCAAGTATTTTGTGTATGAATATAAATTATTCATAGATTACAAGAACCTAAGCATCATCAAAGGTTTGATTAACAGTCCACTTTTGAATATAGGCCTCTCCTTAAAAGAAGGTTTTGGCCTATAATACCACGCTAGTCGGACGAGTTGGTACAGGGTTTGTCTCAAGTTTTTTCTCTATGTAGAGATTTTGTTCTGCGTAGTTGACTCTCTCAGGATACCCATGGGATGGATATGGATAGTGACAGTCTGTAGTTTTAATCTCTCACCACAAACATGATAAATGTTAATAACAAAAAACTTAGGATATCTTACTCTTCACTAAAATAACTTTGTCGACTTCATTCTGAAAGATACTCTCTTTAAAAAAGCAATTTCTACCGTCGCAACCGATCGACCGACAAATTGTGTAGGGTAAAGTCCGCAACGTAAGCAATAAGTAAAAGTCCAACTAACGATCCGGGCTGTTTCGATGGATCGCCCCAGGAATTGCAATCGGTGCTGCCTTGATTAGATGTGTAATGAAAATTGGGAGTGCTACCCAATACTAAATGTTTGTAGTGAGTAAATATCGATTGTGTGTTCAAATTAAGCATCATTGATCTCGTTACCGACATTCCACTCCGTTCTTGAGAATACTTTGTTCACACTCTATCATTAAAACAGTTGGCTTTTCCCAAGTTTTTTTTATGAAAATGTGATATGTGGCCTGTTTTTGAATTATTTTTTGTTGTGTTTGTGAGATGTATTAAAGAAAAGATAAGGCTTCTCCTTATAAAAGAATATCTAAATTTTTTGTAAATCCAAATGTATATTTTGTATCAAATTCTGAATTATACCTTTTACACCTTTTCGTTATTTCTTTTATGGCCACGTTCAAAGATTGGTAGAATTAGATTTATTCAGAAAACCCCTGTACATATATTTACAGATATTTCCATTCATATAAAAGTGCTTTTTACAAAAGAGTTCTATTTTCGTGATAGTATATTTGATAAAATATTTTCCCACTGAGCCACAAAATTAACGCGAAAATCTTTTTTATATATGTAACGTGCTATGAAAAATGTACAATATAATATGAATGTATAATTATATTTATACACAACATTTTTATTTCGAGGTTTATGTACAGCGTGGTATTACTGTAATTTCTTATTCTGAAACTGAATTGAACTGAACAAAGGTGTTAATTATCTTACCACATTATGGAATTAAATTGTATGCATAAAAAACCTATGACGTTTCGTGATGATTTTCAGAGTAGAAACTGCAGAAAATTTGGGTGGCGTTACCAGAAACAATCCAAGAAGTTCAGATTTATCTTCATACATTTTTTACTTTAACTACTCTTTTAAAATTCAACAAAAAATTACAAAAGTGCTTGCTGTATGGGTGTAGATTCTGTGAGTACTTTATAACGTGAGTGTGTACATCCTATACATACCTATACATCGCGTTGATATCGTAAGAGCCGTCTACGAGAGCAAACTAAACAGGTTGATAGCACTGTAAAGAGAACTGAAACTTAAAACAAACCCTTTCCCAACCCGTTTAGCCAGGGTAAGTTTGGCAAAAGTCTTCTTTCGGAATGAAGGTCTATGTCCAGCAGCGTACTCATAAAGCTTGTTGATAAACCAATATAATGATAAACATATACACATTAACATACACAAATGCAGCAATTTTTCCCTGTATATATTTCAGAATTTTATCTTCATAATTTAAATACTATCTCTTTGTTATGTAGATTCGCGTCGTAAGACAATATAGCCGGGCAAAATTTCATTGCATTTTTAATATATCGACGTGAGTTTTAAGCTGTTTCTTATGCAGTGAGCTACGGGAGTTTAAAAATAAAGATGTAGAAACTTAGAAGAACTTAAGCCCAGAAAAAAATATTTGAACAGGCGTAGGTATATACAAACCTCTTTTCTTAGGATAGAACTATGACCACCAGTAGTCTGTTAAAGGCTGTTGTTGATATTCAATTTAGACGTATTTTTATAAAAGGAATATTCCTTTTCGATTTTTGTAATAACAGGCTCGACCGTAGTGAAAACATGGACTGTCAGAAAAAATAATAATAAGAGAGCTTACTGGCACCTTAGATCTGTATCTGAATGGAAGGAATAAAGGTTATTAAAAAGTCATAGACAGTGTTCTCCATATGTTTTCAAAACAAAAAGTTTTCTAGCAGCAACCTTTGATTACTTTGCAAATTTCGAAATCTAGGGTTCAGTCGTATGATATTAATTTTAGCAAATAACATCTGTTTCTTACTTCGTTGACACTGTCACATCACTATTGGTTTTCTATATAATCACACATGAATACATACTTTTTTTTATGGAATAAGGGGCAAACGAGCAGACGTATCGCCTGATGGTAAGCGATTACCGCCGCCCATGGACACCCGTAACACCAGAGGCATCACAACTGCGTTGCCGGCCTTGGGGATGGGGAGGGGCATGAAGGGGAGGGTTGGATTATGGGCCTCCGGTATCCTCACTCACTCGTTGAAACACAGTGCAGGCGCTTTTTTACACCGGTTTTCTGTGAGATCCACTGTTGAATATAGGCCTCTCCTTAAAAGAAGGTTTTGGCCTATAATACCACGCTAGTCGGACGAGTTGGTACAGGGTTTGTCTCAAGTTTTTTCTCTATGTAGAGATTTTGTTCTGCGTAGTTGACTCTCTCAGGATATCTCTCAGGATCAAATAACATCTGTTTCTTACTTCGTTGACACTGTCACATCACTATTGGTTTTCTATATAATCACACATGAATACATACTTTTTTTATGGAATAAGGGGCAAACGAGCAGACGTATCGCCTGATGGTAAGCGATTACCGCCGCCCATGGACACCCGTAACACCAGAGGCGTCACAAGTGCGTTGCCGGCCTTGGGGATGGGGAGGGGCATGAAGGGATACCAGACGGAGTCTGATTCCAGACTGCCGCGACGGGCACTCCGGACGTAACTCTGCTCTAGCAGAGGGCGTATTGGAAGTGCGAGTTGGCGAGCTCGGTGTGCACTCACCCTGCCTCCGAGCGGGTAACACAGGAGCTAGTCTTGTGTTGCCCTCGCCACTACAACGTAATCCCACTAGGTTGTCGAGTTAGGTCAAGTCTCTGACTCGACTGGGACCGTGGGTCTTGGCTTAACCGCCCGGACCGCGAGGAAGAAAACCTCTATAAAAATTACCCCGAATCCCGTGTTCTGGTGTGTGACCAGGGGATGCATGGCTGATGGGTAGTTCAGTTGCAAGCACACTCCCAGCCAGGGACCTGCGGACCCCTCGGTTGGGTTATAAACCTACGCTTGCCCGGGTATTGGGGATCTCTGCCCGGGTGGACATTTAGTTCTCCCCTACGCGTGGGATTTATTATGAGTACTGGTAAATTTTCAAACAATAATACGAACGACAACACTCTAACGACTATTGGCATGCCTACTGGAAACGAAAATGAGAAGGAGAAGGAGAACGAGGGAAAAAAGATCGGAAGAAGGAACGCTAAGGGGCAGTTCCAAAAAGCAGACGTACACTCGTCTGCGGAGGAAATTGCGGTGTCGAGAACGCCTATATCGGTGGGGCTCCCAGAAGTCAAACCGACTCCTGGGAGCCGAAGAACATCAGAGCGCATGCGCTCAAAGTCCGCCACGGATGGTGCGAGTTGTAGCTCCAGTGCGAAGACGGACGCGCTGGAGCTCATGGAAACAGACCCAATAAACAGCCGGAAACGCGGTTACTCCAGGGGTGGTGACAGCGACTCATCCCAGGAGATGTTGCCTCCCAAGGTCGCAGGCAGCAGTAGAGGGAGATCGCGTACCCCGGTGTCAGTTCCGTCAAATTCCGCCTTCCGCAAGGCGGACTCATATAGACGAGCGAGGGCAGACGGCGAGAACCAGGCGGAGGAGGAGATTGCCGGTCTCCTGCTGAGGATCGGGGAGACAGTGGATGGGGGTTCTGTTCCCCAAACGCTGTCTTCTCTGCAGGAGAGGGCTCAGGCGGCGGTGGCCATAATTAAGAAGGTGGCCACCAAGTCCGTGAACCTGAAGGGCCCCTTCGTGAGGGCCCTCAAGGACTCCTCTTCCGCCATTTCCGGGGTCGTGGAGTCACTGATTGGG